>CM033476.1:14270382-14417625 GCA_019447015.1 Hymenochirus boettgeri | reverse complement strand
TCTTTGGCCCACCAGTACGAAGCATTTGCAAAACCATGGCCATGCAGTCCACGAAACAGACGCCTGGGATCAGCCTTGTCCTGGAGCATTCGAGCTAAAGGCTGCCTTTGCAACACTTATATCAGACCGGTACTAATGGCTGCTTATACCCCCCCATGGTAATGATCTTTATGGCATCCAGGGCGCGTAACCTGTGTTTCCGTTACAGGTTCCTGAAAGATTACTGGAGCGGGGGGGAACTTCTCTGACATAGATCTGATTGACAATCTGGGCTCGCCATGCTGTTAAGTGATCGATAACTTTCCTAGGTCAGTATATGGTCAGTCACTATCCTCTAGCTCAAGCGAGCTTTATGTTTCATTGACAATCCTATTGGGGATCATTTCCAACCATTTGGTTTGTATCCCAGGGAAATACAGGGAATTTCATCGAATGTACAGCCAGGAGCAGTTTTTGGAAGCTGCCTGTTTGCTCCTGTCCCTATGACTGCGAGAATCGCCCCTGCTCTTTCTGGCTTACCCTGCTGCTAGACGCTTTGCCTCTTCTTGAACAGGAACGGGTATGTAAGAGCTCGGTTGTCTTTGCAGCAAGCGGCAGTTTTGTTTCAAAAATACAGTGTTATCTTTTTAATTTAGAATATTAAGGGGTTAAAAAAACACCTTCTAGGGGGCCATTCCAAGCCCTAGGTGCCCCTCTCTGATCCTGCTTCCTCCCACAAATTCTTTAGATTTGTTACATAGGAGAATACGCTTCTTCCAGTATGTTTCCTCCCTCTGATTGGCCTGGTTTGACTCCTCCCCTTACTAGTAGAGGGAGGTAATTTGCCTTTCATTATCCTTTAGGGCATGTCAATTTTTTTTTTTTACTATTGATATTTCAGTTTAACTGAAAAATAGGAGCTATGTCTTACTAGAGATGGACTAGAAACGAACCCGATTTTGTGTCGAAATTAACAAGTCCTAATGGACTCTGACTTCTAAACTATGCGCGGACCCAGATTTCTTGGACTTTCGGACTTGCGGCTGTATTTTTGCTAATTATCGAATTTACAGCCATTCGCAACCCTAGAATGTATCGTTTGCTAACCCTAGAAGTATCGTTTGCTAACCCTAGAATGTATCGTTTGCTAACCCTCGAAATCGTTTGCTAACCCTCGAATGTATCGTTGCTAACCCTCGAATGTATCGTTTGCTAACCCTGAATGTATCGTTTGCTAACCCTCGAATGTATCGTTTGCTAACTCGAAGTATCGTTGCTAACCTCGAATGTATGTTTGCTAACCCTCGAATGTATCGTTTGCTAACTCGATGTATCGTTTGCTAACCCTCGAATGTATCGTTTGCTAACCCTCGAATGTATCGTTTGCTAAACCTCGAATGTATCGTTCGCTAACCCTCAAAAGTATCTTTGTTTTCGGTAATCCTTGAAAGTATTGTTCAATTTCGGTAACCCTTGAATTACTCGTGTATTGAACCAATGGGAAGACACACTCTGAAAGGAGGAGTCTCTTCCCATTGGTAACTGAGGGTGAAAGGTTTTAATTGCCTTTAAATGGGTCACATGATCAATTGTGCTGAAATATCAACAAAGCCGTCTTTCCCACCAGACAGAGTAGTTTAGAAAAAAGTAGCTGAGCTGTTGTGTACTCAGCCTTAAAGGACATCTGTACTGAAAAAGGATTTTTTTTTTCTTCCCAACTATCAATTACCATTTTTTGTTGCTCTGCCCACTATTTGTTTAGATCAAAATCTTACATTTCAGCGTTAATCATGTGACCAGTCACCATAAAACTCTGCTGGGTGCAGTTGGTATGTGTTAATTGCATGGTGGGAGGGAAATTCTCTCTGCTGCCTCATAGTGATTACTGAGCATGCTTGACTTCACAGAAAGTCATTTCACATGGAAGGAGGGGCCAGTTAAGAGTGGAGGAGAGGGGAGAACATACTGGATTGAAGGCATCAGCAACATACACCCCTGTAAGGGATACATACATGTATTATTTATAGATACCCGTATATACTCGAGTATAAGTCAATCTGAGAGTAAAGCCAATGTACCTATTTTTACCCGAAATTTTTTAAAAACTGATTGACTCGAGTATAAGCCGAGGGTAGTAGAAATTATGACCACTACTGCCTATTGTGTCTGTATTGTTTTGTGGCTTAAGTTACCCTTTAAATGGACAGCAGAATTCCATACAGTAATAGCCAAATCCAGTACCTATATTTACCGTATATAATTGAGTATAAGCTGAGATTTTTATGATTTAAAATTAGCCTGAAACCTAACTCGGCTTATACTCGGGTCAAGTCCTAATTTAGACCAAATGCTGCAATTGTGGTTTGTAACCAGTAGGCGGAGCTGTGTTAAAACAAAATCCTTCACCTGCATAGAAAGTACAGGAGCTGTTCTTGCCTTTACACTCATTCCTGCTTCCTGTAGTCTGGCTGCTGGACTCACTCAGCACTGTCACTTCTTCATGGATGCTGGAAATCTGATGGTCTTCTCAGTTTGGGCTGCTAGTTCAGTGCAAATACAGCTTGAAACTACAACTTTCAGGTGACATTTTTAACTATTGGGATCAGAGGGCCCTTTACTATATGGGGGCCAGAGTGCCCTTTACTATATTGGAGCCAGATGGCCCTTTACTATATGGGGGTCAGGGTGCCCTTTACTATATGGGGGTCAGGACAATTGTAAATGATGGTAAGCTAATTAAACGTTATTGAACCTTGGCACTCCAGATGTTTGGAAACTACAACTCCCAGCAACCAAAGCACCCTGGGAGTTGTAGTTTCTAAACATGTGGAGTGGCAAGGTTCAATAAACTTAATTAAAGGAACACTAAATCCAAAAAAACAACTCTTTGCCATTCGTTTGTATTATTCACGGAGGTGAGAACGCTTATTCTCACCTTCCTGTGAATAATATGCTCGGGGGACTGGAACTTACCTTACCGCCGCTCCTTCACTGAACAGCTGTTCTCTCCTGACGGCGCGCCCTATCTTTTGTATTGGTTCGCATGCGCAAGATAGGGCGTGCGGTCGGGACAGAGCGGCTCTCAGTAAAGGAGCGGCGTAGGTAAGTAACAGGTCCCCGGAATAATACAAATGAATGGCAAAGAGTTGTTTTTTGGAATATGGGAGTTCAGTTGCCTTTAAGCGTACCATCATTTACAATTGTCCTGACCCCCATATAGTAAAGGGCACTCTGACCCCCATATAGTAAAGGGCACTCTGACCCCCATATAGTAAAGGGCCAAAGTGCTGAGTGAGTCCAGCAGCCAGACTACAGGAAGCAGGAATGGGTGTAAAGGCAGATCAGCTCCTGTTACTTTTTATGCAGGTGAAGGATTTTGTTTTAACACAGCTCCACCTACTGGTTACAAACCTCAATTGCAGCATTTGGTTCTAACTTAGGACTTGACCCGAGTATAAGCCGAGGTTAGGTTTCAGGCTATTTTAAAGCATAAAAATCTCAGCTTATACTCAAGTATATACGGTAAATATAAGGCAGGGTCATTTTTCAGTATATTTCTTTAAAGTATTTAGATTAAAGAAAAGTTATCTGATGGCCGATGATTGTTTGCTAAAAAGCTAACCAGAAGAAACATCCAGATACTTAGGTTCTTTTACTTTCAGGTGATCTTCTCAGCTGAGCAAACGTACGAATTAATGAGGTGGCTTGAGGATTGGATGGCAGCAAAGTTGGATTCTACAGCATCCGAAGAGATTCAGAAACAAGTGAGTGTTAACATGTAACTCCCACAGTAAAGGTTGCAGCTAGAGATGGAAATTACAACATGCTGGAAAGTGAGTGAGATTGGGCGATTATTTGGTGGGTGGAAAAGCTTTCGAAAGCCATAACACAAGTGTTTTTCTCTCAAGGACACAACATTGAGAGCACAAAGGTTGAATGTTGCGGTTGGCGCGGCAAGAAATCGGCCCGTGCGATCGTGAAAGGGGGGCCCTGCAAGAATAGAAATGTAGGGCCACACTACAGATTTTTTTGTATTTAAAAAAAAAAAAAAGGAAAAAAAAATTCTATATAAAATAAAATTTTGCAGTTTCATTATATCTTTGAAACATTCTTCTACATCAGGATTGCCGATTTCCTAAATCAGTTCAGAAAACATAACATACCAGGTGGAAGAACTGTACAAGGGTTCTAGGGACTGGCTAGATACTGGGGTCTTTAAGCTGTGACAATGTATAATTGCAGCGAGCTGATGACATCAGTGTTGTCTCCAGTGAGACACTATGGTTTTCTAGTCATTTTGTTAAAAGAAGGAAACAGCTGCAGCACCATGAAGATCTCATTGAAACATCGATTATTGAATACCTTTTAATATAGTAAAAAATATTAAGGTGAGATATTAAGACAAGTTTGCCCGTGTATTCCTAGTTTTTATCTTTATACCTTCACTTACATATGAATGTACGGTCCCTATTTTACCCATGGATTGTATGGCGAGTTATGTCAGTTAGCTTATTTATATATGGTATATATACATGGGTATTTATATATTTATGGTTAATCCAATTGATACACTGTGGACATATGGATTAAAGGAGGTCTCGGATTAAAATACGATTCTTGGAAATAAGGGGTTAGTGAGGAATTTGTATACTTTGTTTTATGGATGAATGTTCTTTTAAAGAGGGAAGGTTGTACCTCAGTTAAGCACACTGATTGCTGGGAACACATCTGTGATTTTAAAAAGTTTTCAATAAATTGATGTTTAAAGAGACCTTCTATGGTGCTGCAGGATTTTTTCTTCTTTTGCAAAACTGTTTTGAATGCTGAAAATGGCCCCACAGACTTTGTTGTGGCCCTCAGTACAAGCACCTTGGTAATTGAATATATTCTTTAATTTGATATGCCCTGCTGTGTCTGGTAGTGGATGCCATTCAGGATGCTTTATGATTTAAAGGTCCCTAACAGTAATTTCCAGCTAATTTGCTTAGGGTAATTTAAAGACGCTCACATTTCTACTGAGCAACTGCGCCTGGGGGACTGAGTCAAGAACAAAGAGCAGGAACCGACACTATTAGGGTCTGGGTTACAGTAAAGGAGAATTATACTCATGCAGAGTGACTGCTTTCTGGCTCCTCCCACAGTCATTGTCACAGACGATTCCCCCATTTCGGACATTGGAGAACATATGTTAATGAAGGGGGAAGGAGCTAATAGTCACGAATGAGTCCAATCCTTCTTTAATTCAGTACTACAGAACATTTATCCATGCCCAGAGAAATTGCTGGCTGGACACATTAAAGGAAAACGGTGACCAAAAACAAAGTGAAAGCCCTTTTGTTTTATCCTTCAATCTATTAATTGCAGCCATGAAGGTCCAAAGTTAGAAAAAAAGGCCTGTACATTAGGATGCCCATGCCATTCCTATATGCAATGGCATGCACACATGCCTTGATCATCTTTTACCATTAATGGAAAACTACAATTCTTTCCAAACTATCACTGTGCCATTTTTTGCTAATCTGGCCCCTATTTCTGTAGATATCCAGTCTGAAACATTTTACATTTCAGCTGTGTCAATGCGTGTGCAGTTTTGCTGTAACTAGAATGGTGACAGTTGGAATGTGAATTGCATGATTGAAATTTCTGAGCAAGCTGGCCCTCCCAGAAAGTCAGGTCAGATGGAAGGAGGAGTTGGTAAGAAAGGAGGGGGATACTGAGCAAAACGAGTACAGGCGATATGTACAGGTAAGGGCCCACTACATGTATTATAGTTTAAGTGGGTCAAATTCATTTATTTAGTATTGTTGCCCTTTATGGTTAGTAAAATGAGAAAATACTATGAACTGCTTTAATTATACAAGTGATGACTGTTCTCCTTTAATAATAATTAGGCAAGGTCCAGCACAAATATTTTTTTATTTAACATGCAGATATTTATTTTACAATGCAGATACATAACGGCTGTAGATAAAGGACAAATCATCTTCACACACAAATAAAAAAAATGACCAGACTTGTTGAAGTACCCAGTGATTAATGAGATACAGTGAGGCCCCAATGAGTAAAGGACATACAGCTAATGGCTTCTGTTAGTGAAAGCAAAAGGAAGGAAGCCTACACAGTGAAGTCGAACTTTGGCTCTCCAGATGCTTGGAAACTACAACTCTCACCATGCCTGGTTGCAGAATGGCATCGGAGGGTCAAGGTTCAAAATCACTGCCCTACATGCTACAATACAAAACTTACCATACTCTATTGTGTACGGGGGGGGGGCATCAACAAAATCCTGTAATAGAGTAGATTGACTGAAAATTCTTCTACATGGATGGTCCATACTGTTCACAACGTGGCACTTAAGATGTTTTTCATCTAGAACTACAACTCCCAGCAAGCCATTGGCGGAGTAACAGTTGGGGCACCCACACATCAACATCTCAGGATTCTAGGGTTATAAGAAGAACAATTCACCTTACATTGAATGAGATCCTGCAATACCAAGATGAGGTGGGTGATAGGAGCATTTCCATTCTGTTATTTTAATGGACATTGTATAATGAATAGTGAGCATTATCATTATGGTTCTTGCCAATGGGAAGACACAATTCATAGAAATGTGTCTTCCCACTCATTACATCGCGGACTGCAGACAGAATCAGGAAAAGGAAGGGAGGGGCGAGGGAACCTTCATGGAAGTACTACAGCTAATGTGCAAAGTACCCAGGGCTGAGGATAGTTAGCAGTTTAGGGTAAATTTTAGGGTATGGAGGGAGGAAAATGAGAGCCTGTCTGTTTAAAATTGGCTACGCAAAATATAAAACACACACTAGCTCCAAACAAGATTAAGGAGTTAGCACCCCCCCGCCCCGGTTCCGGGACCCCCACCAGGGAGGGACCAAAATGTCCAGATCCAGTCATGTTAAAACCTCTCTCTTTTTTCCCACCAGTACGAAGCATTTGCAAAACCATGGCCATGCAGTCACTACGAAACAGACGCCTGGGATCAGCCTTGTCCTGGAGCATTCGAGCTAAAGACGCTGCCTTTGCAACACTTATATCAGACCGGTACTAATGGCTGCCTTATACCCCCCCATGGTAATGATCTTTATGGCATCCAGGGCGCGTAACCTGTGTTTCCGTTACAGGTTCCTGAAAGATTACTGCGAGCGGGGGAACTTCTCTGACATAGATCTGATTGACAATCTGGGCTCTGCCATGCTGTTAAGTGATCGATTAACTTTCCTAGGTCAGTATATGGTCAGTCACTATCCTCTAGCTCAGAGCTTTATGTTTCATTGACAATCCTATTGGGGATCATTTCCAACCATTTGGTTTGTATCCCAGGGAAATACAGGGAATTTCATCGAATGTACAGCCAGGAGCAGTTTTTGGAAGCTGCCTGTTTGCTCCTGTCCCTTATGACTGCGAGAATCGCCCCCTGCTCTTTCTGGCTTACCCTGCTGCTAGACGCTTTGCCTCTTCTTGAACAGGAACGGGTATGTAAGACTCGGTGTCTTTGCAGCAAGCGGCAGTTTTGTTTCAAAAATACAGTGTTATCTTTTTAATATTAGAATATTAAGGGGTTAAAAAAACACCTTCTAGGGGCCATTCCAAGCCCTAGGTGCCCCTCTCTGATCCTGCTTCCTCCCCACAATTCTTTAGATTTGTTACTATAGGAGAATACGCTTCTTCCAGTATGTTTCCTCCCTCTGATTGGCCTGGTTTGACTCCTCCCCCTTACTAGTAGCGGGAGGTAATTTTGCCTTTCATTATCCTTTAGGGCATGTCAATTTTTTTTTAACTATTGTATTTCAGTTTAACTGAAAAATAGGAGCTATGTCTTACTAGAGATGGACTAGAACTCGAACCCGATTTTGTGTCGAAATTAACAAGTCCTAATGGACTCTGACTTCTTAAACTATGCCGGACCCAGATTTCTTGGACTTTCCGGACTTGCGGCTGTATTTTTGCTAATTATCGAATTTACAGCCATTCGCTAACCCTAGAATGTATCGTTTGCTAACCCTAGAATGTATCGTTTGCTAACCCTAGAATGTATCGTTTGCTAACCCTCGAATGTATCGTTTGCTAACCCTCGAATGTATCGTTTGCTAACCCTCGAATGTATCGTTTGCTAACCCTCGAATGTATCGTTTGCTAACCCTCGAATGTATCGTTTGCTAACCCTCGAATGTATCGTTTGCTAACCCTCGAATGTATCGTTTGCTAACCCTCGAATGTATCGTTTGCTAACCCTCGAATGTATCGTTCGCTAACCCTCAAAAGTATCTTTTGTTTTCGGTAATCCTTGAAAGTATTGTTCAATTTCGGTAACCCTTGAATTTACTCGTGTTATTGAACCAATGGGAAGACACACTCTGAAAGGAGGAGTCTCTTCCCATTGGTAACTGAGGGTGAAAGGTTTTAATTGCCTTTTAAATGGGTCACATGATCAATTGTGCTGAAATATCAACAAAGCCGTCTTTTCCCACCAGACAGAGTAGTTTAGAAAAAAGTAGCTGAGCTGTTGTGTACTCAGCCTTAAAGGACATCTGTACTGAAAAAGGATTTTTTTTTTCTTCCCAACTATCAATCTACCATTTTTTTGTTGCTCTGCCCACTATTTGTTTAGATCTAAAATCTTACATTTCAGCTGTTAATCATGTGACCAGTCACCATAAACTTCTCTGCTGGGTGCAGTTGGTATGTGTTAATTGCATGGTGGGAGGGAAATTCTCTCTGCTGCCTCATAGTGATTACTGAGCATGCTTGACTTCACAGAAAGTCATTTCACATGGAAGGAGGGGCCAGTTAAGAGTGGAAGGGGAGAACATACTGGATTGAAGGCATGCAGCAACATACACCCCTGTAAGGGATACATACATGTATTTATTTATAGATACCCGTATATACTCGAGTATAAGTCAATCTGAGTATAAGCCAATGTACCTATTTTTACCCGAATTTTTTTTAAAAACTGATTGACTCGAGTATAAGCCGAGGGTAGAAATTATGACCACTACTGCCTATTGATTCTGTATTGTTTTGTGGCTTAAGTTACCCTTTAAATGGACAGCAGAATTCCCATACAGTAATAGCCAAATCCAGTACCTTATATTTACCGTATATACTTGAGTATAAGCTGAGATTTTTATGATTTAAAATTAGCCTGAAAACCTAATCTCGGCTTATACTCGGGTCAAGTCCTAATCTAGATCCAAATGCTGCAATTGTGGTTTGTAACCAGTAGGCGGAGCTGTGTTAAAACAAAATCCTTCACCTGCATAAAAAGTTACAGGAGCTGTTCTTGCCTTTACACTCATTCCTGCTTCTTGTAGTCTGGCTGCTGGACTCACTCAGCACTGTGACTTCTCATCTGGATGCTGGAAATCTGATGGGTCTTCTCAGTTTGGGCTGCTAGTTCATGCAAATGACAGCTTGAAACTACAACTCTCAGGTGACATTTTTAACTATTGGGATCAGAGGGCCCTTTACTATATGGGGGCCAGAGTGCCCTTTACTATATCGGAGCCAGATGGTCCTTTACTATATGGGGGTCAGAGTTCCCTTTACTATATGGGGGTCAGGACAATTGTAAATGATGGTAAGCTTAATTAAAAGTTTATTGAACCTTGGCACTACAGATGTTTGGAAACTACAACTCAACCAAAGCACCCTGGGAGTTGTAGTTTCTAAACGTGGAGTGGCAAGGTTCAATAAACTTTTAGGAACACTAAATCCAAAAAAACAACTCTTTGCCATTCGTTTGTATTATTCACAGGGAGGCGAGAACGATTATTCTCACCTCCCTGTGAATAATATTACGCTCGGGGGAACTTACCTTACCACCGCTCCACTCGAAGACGCTTCTTCACTGAACATCTGTTCTCTCCCGACTGCGCGCCCTATCTTTTGTATTGGTGCGCATGCGCCTAAGATAGGGCGCGCAGTCGGGACAGAGCGGCTGTCAGTAAAGGAGCGGCGGTAAGGTAAGTTCCAGGTCCCCTGGAATAATACAAATGAATGGCAAAGAGTTGTTTTTTTGGAATATGGGAGTTCAGTGTCCCTTTAAGCTTACCATCATTTACCAATTTTCCGACCCCCATATAGTAAAGGGCACTCTGACCCCCATATAGTAAAGGGCCAAAGTGCTGAGTGAGTCCAGCAGCCAGACTACAGGAAGCAGGAATGGGTGTAAAGGCAGATCAGCTCCTGTTACTTTCTATGCAGGTGAAGGATTTTGTTTTAACACAGCTCCACCTACTGGTTACAAACCTCAATTGCAGCATTTGGTTCTAACTTAGGACTTGACCCGAGTATAAGCCGAGGTTAGGTTTTCAGGCTTATTTTAAAGCATAAAAATCTCAGCTTATACTCAAGTATATACGGTAAATATAAGGCAGGGTCATTTTTCAGTATATTTCTTTAAAGTTATTTAGATTTAAAGAAAATGTTATCTGATGGCCGATGATTGTTTGCTAAAAAGCTAACCAGAAGAAACATCCAGATACTTAGGTTCTTTTACTTTCAGGTGATCTTCTCAGCTGAGCAAACGTACGAATTAATGAGGTGTCTTGAGGATTGGATGGCAGCAAAGTTGGATTCTACAGCATCCGAAGAGATTCAGAAACAAGTGAGTGTTAACATGTAACTCCCACAGTAAAGAGTTGCAGCTAGAGATGGAATTTACAACATGCTGGAAAGTGAGTGAGATTGGGCGATTATTTGGTGGGTGGAAAAGCTTTCGAAAGCCATAAACACAAGTGTTCTCTCTTCACAGGACACCAACATTGAGAGCACAAAGGTTGAAATGTTGCGGTTGGCGCTGGCAAGAAATCTGGCCCGTGCGATCGTGAAAGAGGGGGCCCTGCAAGAATAGAAATGTAGGGCCACACTACAGATTTTTTTGTATTTAAAAAAAAAAAAAAGGAAAAAAAAAATTCTATATAAAATAAAATTTTGCAGTTTCATTATTTATCTTTGAAACATTTCTCTACATCAGGATTGCCGATTCCCTAAATCATGTTCAGAAACATAACATATACCAGGTGGAAGAACTGTACAAGGGTTCTAATGGGACTGGCTGACTACTGGGGTCTTTAAGCTGTGACAATGTATAATTGCAGCGAGCTGATGACATCAGTGTTGTCTCCAGTGAGACACTATGGTTTTCTAGTCATTTTGTTAAAAGAAGGAAACAGCTGCAGCACCATAGAAGATCTCATTGAAACATCGATTTATTGAATACCTTTTAATATAGTAAAAAATATTAAGGTGAGATATTAAGACAAGTTTGCCCGTGTATTCCTAGTTTTTATCTTTATACCTTTCACTTACATATGAATGTACGGTCCCTATTTTACCCATGGATTTGTATGGCGAGTTATGTCAGTTAAGCTTATTTATATATGGTATATATACATGGGTATTTATATATTTATGGTTAATCCAATTGATACACTGTGGACATATGGATTAAAGGAGGTCTCTGGATTAAAATACGATTCTTGGAAATAAGGGGTTAAGTGAGGAATTTGTATACTTTGTTTTTATTGGATGAATGTTCTTTTAAAGAGAGGAAGGTTGTACCTTCAGTTAAGCACACTGATTGCTGGGAACCATCTGTGATTTTAAAAAGTTTTCAATAAATTGATGTTTTAAAGAGACCTTCTATGGTGCTGCAGGATTTTTTCTTCTTTTGCAAACCTGTTTTGAATGCTGAAAATGGCCCCACAGACTTTGTTGTGGCCCTCAGTACAAGCACCTTGGTAATTGAATATATTCCTTTAATTTGATATGCCCTGCTGTGTCTGGTAGTGGACTGCCATTCAGGATGCTTTAATGATTTAAAGGTCCCTAACAGTAATTTCCAGCTAATTTGCTTTAGGGTAATTTAAAGACGCTCACATTTCTACTGAGCAACTGATCGCCTGGGGGACTGAGTCAAGAAACAGAGCAGGAACCGACACTATTAGGGTCTGGCTTACAGTAAAGGAGAATTATACTCATGCAGTAGCTGACTGCTTTCTGGCTCCTCCCACAGTCATTGTCACAGACGATTCCCCCATTTCGGACATTGGAGAACATATGTTAATGAAGGGGGAAGGAGCTAATTAGTCACTGAATGAGTCCAATCCTTCTTTAATTCAGTACTACAGAAGCATTTATCCATGCCCAGAGAAATTGCTGGCTGGACACATTAAAGGAAAACGGTGACCTAAAAACAAAGTGAAAGCCCTTTTGTTTTATCCTTCAATCTATTAATTTGCAGCCATGAAGGTCCAAAGTTAGAAAAAAGGCCTGTACATTAGGATGCCCATGCCATTCCTATATGCAATGGCATGCACACATGCCTTGATCATCTTTTACCATTAATGGAAACTACAATTCTTTCCAACTATCACTGTGCCATTTTTTTGCTAATCTGGCCCCTATTTCTGTAGATATCCAGTCTGAAACATTTTACATTTCAGCTGTGTCAATGCTGTGTGCAGTTTTGCTGTAACTAGAATGGTGACAGTTGGAATGTGAATTGCATGATTGAAATTTCTGAGCAAGCTGGCCCTCCCAGAAAGTCAGGTCAGATGGAAGGAGGAGTTGGTTAAGAAAAGGAGGGGGATACTGAGCAAAACGAGTACAGGCGATATGTACAGGTAAGGGCCACCTACATGTATTTATAGTTTAAGTTGGGTCAAATTCATTTATTTTAGTATTGTTGCCCTTTATGGTTAGTAAAATGAGAAAATACTATGAACTGCTTTAATTTATACAAGTGATGACTGTTCTCCTTTAATAATAATTAGGCAAGGTCCAGCACAAATATTTTTTTATTTAACATGCAGATATTTATTTTACAATGCAGATACATAACGGCTGTAGATAAAGGACAAATCATCTTCACACACAAATAAAAAAAATGACCAGACTTGTTGAAGTTACCCAGTGATTAATGAGATACAGCTGAGGCCCCAATGAGTAAAGGACATACAGCTAATGGCTTCTGTTAGTGAACAGCAAAAGGAAGGAAGCCCTACATCAGTGAAGTCGAACTTTGGCTCTCCAGATGCTTGGAAACTACAACTCTCACCATGCCTTGGTTGCAGAATGCATCTGGAGGGTCAAGGTTCAAAATCACTGCCCTACATGCTACAATACAAACTTACCATACTCTATTGTGTACGGGGGGGGGGCATCAACAAAATCCTGTAATAGAGTAGATTGACTGAAAATCTCTCTACATGTATGGTCTCCATACTGTTCACAAACGTGTGGCACTTAAGATGTTTTTCATCTAGAACTACAACTCCCAGCAAGCCATTGGCGAGTAACAGTTGGGGCACCACACATCAACATCTCAGGATTCTAGGGTTATAAGAAGAACAATTCACCTTACATTGAATGAGATCCTGCACTACCAAGATGAGGGTGATAGGAGCATTTCCATTCTGTTATTTTAATGGACATTTGTATAATGATATAGTGAGCATTATCATTATGCGTTCTTGCCAATGGGAAGACACAATTCATAGAAATGTGTCTTCCCACTCATTACATCGCGGACTGCAGACAGAATCAGGAAAAGGACGGGAGGGGCGAGGGAACCTTCATGGAAGTACTACAGCTAATGTGCAAAGTACCCAGGGCTGAGGATTTAGCAGTTTAGGGTAAATTTTAGGTTATGGAGAGGAGGAAAATTGAGACCTGTCTGTTTAAAATTGGCTACGCAAAATATAAAACACACACTAGCTCCAAACAAGATTAAGGAGTTAGCACCGGTTTTGAAATGTAGTGCATAGCGCCCATACTTGCATTCCCCAATGGGAATAAAATCCATACCTGGTTGTGTAATTCCATTCAAACAAATAATACTGTCTACTACAAAAATAGCAAAATGTAAGTATGGAGTGAAAGACTTCAGGATCAGTACAGCAATTTCTACCTGGAGATGTGTGAAATGGCATCAGTGCTTCTGAATCTCATTCTGCTACTTCATACATCCTTGCCTTGGGCTTTTAGGGGCCCATGGCTTCCAAAAAGATAGCCAAACAGGCCTCCGACTTCCTACAGGGAGATGAGAGAGTACGCTCGGGAGAATAGGATTAAAGTGCGGTGAGGTTCTCTGCCATCCACCATCGGTCAGTCCCAGTCTGCGGAATGTGCCACAGTTTTGGAAAGGGCATGTAAACAATCTAAAAGGGGGAGAGGTTGGATCATTCCACGTCACTGTCATAGCTTCCCCCACTGATCAGGTTCAGGAAACTTGTCCACTTCACCCACTTCCGTGCTTGACTCCTCCCCCAACGTGAAAGACAACTTATAACGAAGTCTGACTTTCTCCTATTAACATAACAGGAAAATACAATTGCAAAGCATTCATATTAAATTGTTTGTCATCTGCAATAATTTGTTAATATTTAACTTTCTTAAATCCTGTAGATCATTTTGGCACTGAATTTCAGAAATATTTCATTCATTCCTCTTTATAATGAAGACCTGTACAACTAAAATCTAATTTTATAAGTTAAAATGATCGCCATGTAATCAGGACCAGAAATCCACCTTTGGCACCAGCCCCATAGACTTAAAATAGGTCTGACATCACCAGCCGCAAAGGACTGTGGGTAAAAGAAGAAAGGCAGCATTAATTGTCACATTGTGTCTAATGCTGGCTTTACAATATGTACTTACCTTACAACGTACCTGTAACGTCAGAAGAAACCCCTGGCCCAATCTTTTTTGTGTTTGACTGATTACAAAATGAATGGGCCAGGATGGTTATGTCTAATGTAAAAAGACTTTTAATAGAATAGATGATTGAACGTTGAATCTATTAAATGTCTAATCAAGGTATGGCCAGGTGTGTATTATTATTAGGTTAAAAATACAGCAGGACCTCAATATTACTAACACCTTTAATGAAAGCAAGCCCTGTGGTTACTTTCATTCTCATCTTTGCAAAGGGAGATCCAAAGTATCTCATTGGACAGCTCTTACTTTAAAAAAAATGACACTGAGCATTTATAAACTAGTAGAAAGAAGGAGGGGTTAGAAGGGACATTACTTCACATAGGTCCAGTTAGGAATAGCAGGTGATATTGTTTCAATCAAAGGTTTCATAGATCAACCTGACAGTTGATTTTATCAGCACATTTTACCTTTAGTGGGTTTGCCAACAGCATGATCTGTGTGATGGATGCAGGGGGTTGAATGGGATTAAATGGTAACAAATCTATCCCTGACGGAGGCTGAAGTTTAACCTTCATGGTCTGAAAGTGAAAAGTGAGAAACATTAACATTTTCTTCCAGTGGGAATCAAAACCACTAAATGTCCAACCCACTTACCTTAGGTACAGCCGCCTGAAACAGAATATTCCTTATTGGCAGGGGAGCTGTGTTCAGCATTGAAATCACTACCACCAGGATGTCATTATGGCCGGGTGGACATTCCTTGGCAAAATGCAGGAGGATACGGAAGCCATTTTTGTCATAAGCCGTGACAGGGAGCAAAGAACCTGTTGTATTAAGGTCATAAAGGTAAAATTTCTTGTTTAGCAGGGAGACGACAATACAGTTAGGCTACTTTCATAGGGACAGTGAAACTGAGTAGTTCAAAATGTTTGCCGCTAGAGGAAGTCTACATGTAGCCTTCCTCTAACGGCGACCATCAGGAAACATTCAGCGAATGGCATTCTAATTGGAACCCCTTGTTGGCTTCTAATACCATTATACTGCACAAGTATATTGTAAGGGATCCAAAATACATAACTTCCTATATGGTAAATTACTGCGGGAAATGGGAACTGGCAGCATGTAACAAAAGGTACACTCTTAAAGGGGAAGTTTGGTGGAAAAATCACATTTTAACCTAGGTATACATTTGTTTTGGAAATATCAATTGATTTCATAACCAAGTCGGAGCTTATTCTTTTCAGGATGTCAATGATAAGAAAATGCAGGATGTCTGCTGTTGACAGGTTGAAACAATGAATACTCACTGGGTTTGATGGATTCCAAGGGGACATTCACAGATGACAGAAAGGTATCGGAGCCTTTCTGGGGGCTTCCATGCAACTGTGAAAGGAAGAGAGGGCTTCCGGGAGCTACAGGTAGAGGGCATTGTGGAGCAACAGCAGGTGGGACCCCAACAGGGATTTGTCTCAGTGGTACAGAGGCTGATGCAGTGCTCAGACCCGTAGAAGTTGCAGGTTTTGCAGTTGCACTAGGGATTAAAAGGTTTGTTATAATATGAAATGTGCCTCTGAACTATAATCGCTGGTTATACAACCCCCATCTTCACAGCCTCTCAAGGATGCCAACAGAGTCTGTTATATGACTTTAAAAAATATAGCATGTTGTTGACTTACCCTTTAACTTCCTCCAGAAGCTGTTGACCCAACACTTCCAGTTCATGGAGAGGTATTCTGCTGGCTGAAGGAGTTGCTTTTGGAATTCCTGGATGTCCTGTGGTAGCTGCACTATACAGAATAGGAAAGCTGCTGCCCTGATACAGAGGAGGAACAGTAGGCGGGCACAGGGGCTGCAACTTCTGTGTCTGCAAATGGTTAATGGGAGGGGCAAGAGGCTCAAGATTTGGTCCAGTGAAAAAGTCCAGTTCCCCCTGTTGCACCTGAAAAAAAAAAATTCTAAGCACATTGGATGTTTACACACTAACACTGTCCCGAACACAAACATCTGTACACACGTGTGCGATCACTGGGTCCAAAATGGTTGTCCGAAACGGACATTTGTGCAGCATTGTGAGCCGAGCCCCACAATGTCATTCAATTGGTCATTATTCTACCTTATGTAATAAGATGCGCAAATGTTTACCGTGTTAATCTACAACCAATAGTTTTTTAACTGCAGTAGACCAGTAAAAAGCTAACATCTGATTGGGTGCTGCAAATTAGTAGCCCTGTGGATTTAAAAATCTGTTCTACTTCCAATTAAACAAATCATGTTAATTTTCCCTGCAACACATCCCTATCTCTGAGGCACACACGCACGTCAATGTAGAGGGGTAGAAGAAAACGGGCATCGGGCAAAGGCTGCTGGCATGTGATCTTTCACTTCCTGAGATTAGTTCTTGTATAAGTCGGAGGAAGGAATCATTGCCTAGGAATTATAGATTTACATTCTTCTGCTGAAACCCAATACACTATTTAGACCTTAATATAACCCCACACAAAGGGAGTCTTCAGACCAAGGTTCTTCATTGTAAGATTAATAATAATAATAATAATACTATAAGTGTGGACTTCTGCCACCCCTCTCAGTGTGTAAATGTGATACCTCATGGCCAGGCCCCGTTTTTACACAGGAATTGTAGTGTTTTTGGAAGTCTCCTTTAATATGAAGAATAGATTCTTGGCTTGTGGTTACTTATTTTCCAGTCTTGTACAGACATTTCCACAGTGCTCCCTGTTAGCTACACGCAACTCTGCAGGCTTGTGTACACAGGTTAAGGTGGTGCCCGCACAATAATCTGCTAAAATAGAAGTCCTGCAGTGTGTAGATTATATACAGATTATATATTTCTGTGCACACAGCTGACTTTAAATTGATTTTCACAAGCCTGGAATCTGGATCTATTAACTCTGATTAGAACCCCTAGGGGGATGTGCATAGTAACAGAAGGATTTATGGTGCCCGTATTTGCTTTGTCACTAGGTATAAAGCTCAATTTCATGACATTTTAAAATTATTCAGATTCATCTTTTAGTTTTGGAGAATGATGAAGGTTTATGGAGCTGTAGTCATTGTAGGTTTATACCTAAACCTCTCACTTCTGGTCTCTAGTCTTCTTAGGAATGAGCGTCCATCTGGCCAAAAGGTGGGCGGGACCATGTGTGGATCAGGGTTGAAAATCAATAGCAAAAAAAAAGATTTATTTTATATGTGTGTGTGTTTTATATGAGTAAGAGCGCATATTGTTTGCAGGGCGCCTGGCAGATATTCCACTGTACAATCCAACATGAACAGTACATGCTGGTTACAGAGTTAAGTCCTGATCGAACCAAGTTTGTTTGATTGAAGTGAAAGGTCTGGGAAGGTGGCACCAGATTACAGACTGTGTAAAACTGTTTCTCTGGGGTTTAGAGCTCTCCTATTGCCTCCCTTTAACACTGCATAGAAATTTGCTATCATAATAAACGTTATAATAAAATAAAATGAACTATGTCATTTACTCACTGCGTTAACATATACGTCAGATATATATACTTTTTTGTGTTATATTATTGTGCTAAATTGGGTTGTATTTGGTAGCAATTTGCATTGTATTTAGTAGCAATTTCACAGTGTTGCAGATTAGATCGTTGTCCCGTACACAGGACAAATACATCTAATCTCTGATTTTATTGTGAAGTTTGCACAGTGCAGGACACACACATTTGTAAAATGCTCACAAATCGCTATTAAATAAATGGCAATTTGCTCGATTAGCAACATTGTGTTAATCTCTAGAGACCCTTTATATACAGAATACAGACCTTGGCAGAAATATGGCCGATTATAAATACTTGTACAGTTGTATGGTTTGGCCTTAAACAGATGCTGAAATTTTCTAGCACCGCGACAAACCAATAAAGAATTGTGGCATCACAACGTGACTGGAAAAGATGCAAACCTTCAGCAGTTCACTCTCCGAGTTTGAAGAAACATCTGCTGGTAAATCTGATGCAGGCTCATCGAGACCTGGAACACAGAATCATCACAAAGTCATTTTGTTTTAAATTGTGTTTCACATTCACACACACGCAGATCTGTCACACTAATTCAACCATCATCTCAAGGGACGAAACAGACGAGAGACGGGCACCCCAACAAACACACATATAAATCTCTGTACACACACCTCTCCTCCCCACCTAAATACAACAGCTCCTCGTCCAGCAGACACAAAGAGCTTGATGTGCTGTTCATCTGAGCTAGCAAGTGGTCAGTGTCGGCAGAGCGACCGCGATTGTGTGTGCCAACTAGTGGTGGAGGAGGAAGGATAGGGATCAGTGCTGAGGGCTGCTCTGGTTGTGCTTCTTCTGCTTGTACCTCTGGTAACTCTGCTGTATCCATGGTAGTGTTAGGCATGACATCAGAGTCTGCGAGATCGATGAGAGTGGGTAGATCTGTATTGGAGTGGACACCTTCAAAACAAAGCAGTAGAGTGAAATGATGAAATGAAGGTGCAAAGCCAAAAACAGAATGAATAAGGACAAATATACTTACCACCCCCTCACTTCTCTTCTTCCACCTATTAACAGTACAAAGGGTGAGGGACCTAAACTCTTAAGTTCTCACCCCGGGGTACTTTACCGATCACCTGTTATCTACATGATATTTCCCTCACCACTCCAGTACTGCTCCTACTTGTCTCTGCAATCCACAATGTAGCCAAGGTGAAGACGCGCTCTGCAAAGAAGCATGTCTTACTATTGGCCAGATTGCAAGCTGTCACCGACAGTAACAGATCGGAGGAGCGAACCACAGAGGCACAGGAAACTTTATAAAGTCCAACACCTGATCTGTAAAGTACCCAGGGGTGAGGACTTATAGGTTTAGGTCCTCTACCTGGGTACTATTCAGATCTATATATATACATATTCAGGGTTATTCAATAAAAGTTCTTATCTTTTAAAATAGTGCTAATTTTGCCCCGACCAATCAGATGTTAGCTTTCAAATGTTAAATAAGATCTGATTGGTTGGGGCAAAATTAGCAACATTTTAAACAATAAGAACTTTCATTGAATAACCCTTATCGTTAAAAATGGTGCTAATTTTCCCCAACCAATCAGATGTTAGCTTTCAAATGTTAAATAAGATCTGATTGGTTGGGGCAAGATTAGCAACATTTTAAATGATAAGAACTTTTATTGAATAACCCTGAGTAAAAAAATAAGACCAAGCCTCTATAAGGAAACTAGCTCTACAAATCCCAGCATTCCTTTAAAAGGCATTTATACTGAAAGAAATGTTGTTTTAACATGACCATTACTGGAAACTATAATTCTTCCCAACCAATATACCATTTATTTTATCTGTCCCCTCTTTAGATCCAATCTGAACCATCTTACATTTCAGTTGTCAATCAAGTGCCTTATTAGCATAATCTCTTCTGCTGTATTGACAGTTGGCATGTGGGAAATTCCCTCTTTCAGTGCTTTCTTATAGTGATTACTGAGCATGCTGGGGGGGATACTGAGTCTGAGCAAAACAAGTACTGAATTGATGGCCTATGGCAACACACACCTCAGTGTAAGTGTTCCTTACATAGATTGATTTATAGATTAAGATGAGGAAAAGTAATTTTTTCAGTATAGTTGCCCTTTAACTATCAGCAAGATTGGAAAAGCAAATTCTAATTCCAGAGTAGAAAAGATGGCAACTTCTTAATAGGGTAAAAACAAGCAAAATACCTTGAATTTTATCTATGTTTAACAGTTCAGGATCCAGTTTCCCATTAATGTCTTGACCCTTTACTACATTTCTGTAAATGTTGATGACACGAGATAAGTTGTCACTGGCTTGCAGGATGTCACCTGTGTAACAAATATCCACATATTAAAACAAAGTGAGCAATCTGAATATGTACCAACAGTGCAACAAACTTACATAGAACATAAAGCAATTGTACTGGGAAAAAAAGTTCTAATCAGGGATGGTTGTGGAATGCTGTCTAAAAACGTAGTCAGCTTAATCTCTGAACACATTCAAAAGTGTCTTGGGTGTCTAATAGGACTGGCAGAGTATCCAGGGTTACACCTGGTGGCTGTATCATGTGTGGGTATTTGTAATTGGTTGTGTCCTTGTTCAGGTTGGTGTACTAAGGGACATGGACCTGGAGGCTGTTTTTTTCGTGGAGGGGTTGAACGTAATGGACTATTGTCTTGTTTTCAACCCAAAATAAAGTAATGGATCAGAAATGAATAGCAGTTTATGATAGATTTATGTATTAAGAGGTACAACCAATCAGGTGTGAACTTTATAATGGCAGTTAGATCACATTTGATTGGTTCACTCAGATTAGAAGCACAGACAAACTTTTGCAGCTCTTATTATATAAGCTGCTTAGTTACTAGTCAATCAGTTAATGTGCTGCATGGTAGCCTAACACGCAGACTAAACGAGTGCTTCTGTGGCCTGTGGAACAGGTGGAGTGGGCAGCAGAAGTGGGCAGAATCCAGGCAGGAGAGGGCACAACCCTCAACCAGAACCGAATATCTCTTACCCAGAGAACTGTCGTTATCCTCAGTCTCACTGGCCATTCTAAACAGAGTAAGTCGTTTGATTTCACACCTTTCACACAGTTCCTGAGGGAACAAGAGAAAAAAACTATTTCTTTCTTGCTGAATTTGGAAGACTTTTAAGCTCTGTACAAACTGACTATTTTCTGCACAATGCCTATTAAACGAGTAAACTTTGTGTCCGGTTGGGCATCGTTTCATTGATCTGCTGGGTAAGATTACCAACTATGCCAGACCAACTGGTGACAAAGGTGTGATCATCATCCGAGACGGACGTTCATCGCACAAGCTTTATGGCTGGTAAACATAAGCGGATAATTTGGCCCAACTGATCACTCAACATTAAAACTGTCGACAGAATCAGGGAGATTCAAAAGTTCTTATTGTTAAAAATGGTGCTAATTTTGCCCTAACCAATCAGATCTTAATTAACATTTGAAAGTTAACATCTGATTGGTTGGGGCAAAATTAGCACCATATTTAACGATAAGAACTTTTATTGAATCTCACTGGCAGATTACAGATCAATATTTAGAGTAGTAGCTCTCTCAGCCTGGATTATCAACCTGCGTGTACAAGGCCTTAAAACAATAGCATGTGTGTTCCTATAGATACATGTTATAATTATATTTAAAACACCTTCAGTGCAACAAATGACTCCTCATCCTACCACTGGTTCCCCTTTTGTCAAATTGCCTGTTCTTCACTTCCTGGAATGTTTTAAATGTATTTTCTTATATTTATTTTCCTATGAATTTACATTAATCCCTGAGCCACAAACTTGCAATTTAAAGCTGGGTACACACACATTTCTGTGTATGGTTGGTTAGCCTGGAAATACCAAACCGATCAGATATGCCAGTCTCCTATGGACCGCTCAATCGTTCATGGCAAACTGTCGACTGAGGCTACTTTTTTACCGCGACCCACAATGATTTGTCCGGTCAACAGCTTGCTAGTGGTGAACATTCAGCCGGGACAAAGAATCCGATGGTGTGAACCAGCCCTTAGTGCCCCAACACACACAAGCTATCACTATCTCTTTATAACGGTGGGTGTATACTGGAGTACCCAGAGGAAACCCATACAAGGATTCGGTGAACAAGTCCAACATTCTATCACCTTCATCAGCTCTTTGTCTTCCTCTGATGAGTCATTTTTGCTGTAATGTGACAACATTTCCTGTAACAGCTTTACGTTGTTGCTAACTTCCTCCAGGGTGTGAAAACGTTTGCGCACTTTTTGCATCCTCACTTCATCCTAGGAAAGAAAATTGAATTTGTAAGTGCATTTAACTGTCAATAGTTAGTTGATTGACTGTAACAACCATGCACAGTCTAAAACTACATACAATAGTCTGATCTGCGTTGCACAACTGTAGGATGAATGGCCATTTCAGCTAACTATTACTTGGTGTATGGGCATTCAGGACCCAGCCAATCGAGGCCCAACTGAGCACCCATACACAGATGTTTGCCCGAAACGGACGTTTGTACAACATTGTGTGTTGCAGGTTGTTATTGCGTCAGAGGGATATTCGCTAAATCCAGAACCTAATCTACACACAGTGAACTTAAAACAGACTAACCTCCTTAACCATCGATTTAATTAGTTTGTTGGCTTCCTGAAGGTCATCTGGGTTCTTACTTTTTAGCAGTTTGGCGAGAGTCTGAAATAAGAACACATGCACAATATTAGGATGATTGAGCTGTGGGCTCTACCATGTCCAATCAAATAAACATGTACCAGAAGTATCTGTGGTATTCAGTTAGATCAGGGGTCCTCAACATTTTTAAATAGGGGTCCAGTTAACGATCCCTCAGACAACATTTTTATATTTGCAATACATTATTATTAGTGTCTTTCATAGTCAGAGCTGTGACACTGATCCAACAGAATTTGTGGGATAGCGTAAATGTGTATGGATTGGCCCCATTAGAGAGAGACAAAAACATTGGACAGTGTATGGGCAAATCGTCCGACGATTGCTCCTGTGTATTTGCAACGATTGGTCAGTTTTACATATACTAATACATACATTTCTAAACACATAATACTATTCCACCAGGATTTCTCAATGTCCTTCCCCCTGCTCACTAAACTCCATCTTAGTGAAGTGATACAGTAAGTACTTACCCTCTAACATCCACCATTCAATAGGGACATTATTATGAAACCCATTGCACAGACCACTATTGAGATCAGATTTGGCTCTGCACCAGGTTGTTTCAGTAAGTGTACCGATCAGGGGAATAACTTCAGGGGCCTTCATACGCGTGATCAGCTGTTTAAAAACAGCTGATCGTGGGGGCCCTCTTAGCGTCCGGGCCCCCCTGCGGTCGTGGGGGTGGCAGTAGTTACGCCACTGGTACTGATTAAATGGCGGAGGTTGGAGGATAGGCAAGTATTTTATATAAGCCCAGTCTCGGCAATCACCTCAGGCAGCTGCATGGTGAAAGGTTACTTAGTAACCAGCCGTTACAAGAAAAGAGTCATAGACTTACTACAACAGCTTCAAAAGGATAAAGCCATTGACCGAGCAATGTATCATCGCCTCTACCCTGGTGAGGCACATCCATGTATATATGGACTCCCAAAGATACATAAGGAAGGGGCCCCACTAAGACCTATAGTCAGCAGCATCAACTCGGTAACATACAAGGTGGCAAAATATCTAGCTAACATCTTAGGACCTTTGGTGGGAAGTTCTAAGCATCACATCCAGAACTCTCAGCATTTCACCAACAAGATTGAAGATATAGTACTCGGTGTAGAAGAAACTATGGTGTCCTATGATGTGACATCTCTCTTCACTTGTATACCCACCAAGGAGGCTGTTGACATGGTGAGAAAACGGCTGGGCCAAGACAGCACTCTCACCAGCAGAACTGATCTCAACCCAGAACAGGTGTGTTCCTTGTTGGACTTGTGCCTGAATACCACCTATTTCAAATACAGGGATAAGTTCTATAAGCAAAAACATGGATGTGCTATGGGATCTCCAGTTTCACCTACTGTGGCCAACCTTTACATGGAGGAGGTAGAAACACAGGCTCTTAATACCTTTAAGGGCATAGCACCCAGCCACTGGTTCAGATATGTTGATGACACCTGGGTTAAAATCCACCAGAAGGAAGTACAAGCTTTCACAGAACACATTAATGCGGTGGACCAAAACATTAAATTCACAAGGGAAGAGGTACAAAACAACAAACTGGCTTTCTTGGACTGCTTGGTAGAAGTTAAGGAAAATGGTAAACTGGAAGTAGAGGTTTACAGAAAACCAACACACACAGATCAGTATTTGATGTTTGACTCCCACCACCCTTTAGATCACAAGCTGGGGGTCATCAGAACCCTGCAACACAGAGCCGAGAACATCCCCACTAGCACAGAGGCGAAGGCTAAAGAAATGAAACATCTCAGAGGAGCCCTTAAAACTTGTGGATATCCAGACTGGGCCTTTGTCAAAAGAAGTAGAAGGAAAGAAAAGAACACGAATACCAACAGTGAAGGGGAAAAGCAAGACAGGAGGAAGAACATGGTCATCCCATATGTAGCAGGGGTCTCCGAGAAATTAAGAAGAATTTTCAAAAAACATCGTATCCCTGTCTGCTTTAAACCGAACAACACACTGAGGCAGCAATTGGTACATCCGAAAGACCCAATACCAAAACACAAGAAAAGCGACATCATATATGCAGTGCAGTGCAGTGAAGAATGCTCTGATTTGTATGTGGGGGAGACCAAACAGCAACTGCATCAACGTATGGCCCAGCACAGAAGAGCCAATTCCTCGGGTCAGGACTCAGCCGTGTATCTGCATCTTAAGGATAAAGGACATACCTTTGAAGATTGTAATGTTAACATACTGGCGAAGGAACGTGACTGGTTCAAGAGAGGTGTTAAGGAGGCCATTTATGTGAAAATAAAGAAACCAAGCCTAAATAGAGGTGGGGGGGTTCGACACCAACTGTCTGCCATATACAATGCTGTTTTAACACCTTACTCTGGGCGTTCCTATAACACCTCTTAGCCACTATCTAATCACACCCTTAACACCTGGCTGTGATATGCTAATTGGGATTTTCCAGGGTACATAATTGCCACAGATTCTTGTACAAGTCATTCTGAATTGAGAAAGCCAGTCGGATGACTAGCGAAACGTCTTCAAGAACTACATTTCAAGTCCAGTTGATCTAATTGAATACAACAGATATATTTAGTAGGGTACCAGTAATTCCCCCTTAACATGCCACTGAGCAGGGGCCAGGTGACTCACCTTGGAGGGCTGTAGTTTGATGACCCCCTGAGTTAGATCAACTGGACTGTCCCAGTCAATCAGATGTTAGCTTTTTAAATGG
Source organism: Hymenochirus boettgeri (assembly GCA_019447015.1). Classification (NCBI taxonomy): domain Eukaryota; kingdom Metazoa; phylum Chordata; class Amphibia; order Anura; family Pipidae; genus Hymenochirus; species Hymenochirus boettgeri. Next base: position 14,392,044 of record CM033476.1, on the reverse strand, counting down.
AAGTGAACATCTGATTGGTTGGGGCAAAATGTTAACCATTTTTAACAATAAGAACTTTTATTACATTGCCCTGTTGGTTTCTTAATTTGGACATAAGTGGCCTCCTTGACAACTCTTTAGAACCAATCCTGTTCTTTGGCCAAGATGTTGACATTACAATCTTCAAACATATGTCTCTTTTCCTTGGCTCTTCTGTTTTGGGCCATACGTTGGTGCAGCTGTTGTTTTGCCTCCCCCACATGTAAATCAGAGCACTCACTGCATTAGTATATGATTTTGCTCTTCTTGGGTTTCATTATTGGCTTTTGGACGCACCAGTTGCTGCCCCAATGTGTTGTTGGGTTTAAGGCAGACACGGATACGGTGTCTCTTGAAAATCCTTTTAATGTCACCTTGCCGTTATATGCGGATAGGGACACATTCCAGGGTATTTATTGCCAACATATTCTGAATTAGATCCAGTCAGATGACTAGCGAAATGTTTTCAAGAACTAAATTTCCAAGTCCAGTTTACCTAACTGAATACCACAGAAAGGAACTCAACCTTCACAAGCATACACCAACCTTGGATCTCTCTTCATCATCAAATATCGGATTCTTGGGTCGGGCTGGAGGGGAAGGGATCAGAGTCCGATCCACAGGGATGACTGGGTCTGAGAGGACAATGCCTAATAGAACAAAGGTAAACATGTAACTGGGAGAATCTACTAAAAAGTGAATAAAAGTACTAGATCTGGGAGGGAGTATGATATTATAGACGGGTGGCCATTTTACCTTGCCTTTTCAGCATTTGGTATGCCTCCTTGATCTTTGTCTCCTCTGGAAGGGCAAGGGTCCAGCTGTAAAGGAGTCCAACCACTTTACTCTTCACCTTCTCTGAAATTCTGTCTCCCAGGTACTGCAGAGAGTAGGGTGAGATCGAAAGGCCATACTGGGTATATGCTGTAACTTACTAACAGTTTGATTGAGCAGAACTGAGATTGAACATCGTTCCCTCTGAAGTGTTAATCGAATCTCAAACAGAAATACACTCACAAAATGCACCGTATTGGCTTACATTGATTCAACATTCTGACATATAGCAGTTAATGCTTTGTGTATGTGGCAATAGAAAGACTAGCTCACAGTCGCTTACCTTTGGAGAGACAACTTTAATCAACTCATTCAGAAAGCGGAATTTCCCCACCTCGCTGTGGAACCTCCTGCCACAGTTCTTCATACTAGCCTCCAGGACCTGTAAGAAAAAAAGACCATGTGTGTCTCATCACTAACACCAGCTCTCTGTGTGTGCGCCTACCAAAGACTAGCCACAGATCAAAGGAGCCTTCTTACACATACACACACAGCTTACCATAAGCAAATGAATCCATCTTTATGCACAGACACTATGGGGCTCATGCAATAAAAGGAGCAAACATTTGCCACTGCTATTGATCGATGGCAACCAATCAGATGTTATTTAACTCCAGTAACTGATTGGTTGATGCAAATAAATACCCATATGTCTTTAGTCAACATATAGATAAACCAGCTAAACGTAATTTTGGGAAAGTTTTTACTCACTGTAAGGGCCTGAAGTGCTTCCCATTCCTGTGGAGATTGGATTTTATGTGCCAAGAGTCTAACAGCAATCTGAGGCCTGAAAAGGGGACAATGGAGTCAAATGCAATGCTAACATACTTACATATCCATAGAACTGAAAAGCATAGGATATTTAGTAAGCGTATGCTAAACTTACACATGGCACAGATTTCATTTTATCATACATACCCCTCTAATTCCTTGTTAACCTGGTCACAAAAGCTGATTATATATTCCCAGTCCTCCTGTCGGTTGCAAGGATTTGTAGCTTTATCTGAAAAAGCAGCAAGAAGGCAGAAAGTGTTTAGTGTTGGGAAGCAAAACCATAAATGGAAGATGTCAACAGAAACAGGAACTTAATAAGCTGGGTACACACCATGCAATTTTATATCTGATGGTCACAGTAAAAGTAGCCGTGGCTGACAATATCCTGGGACCGGTCACGCGGTCTATAGAAGGCCGCATGATCGACTATGATTTACCGGCATATCAACCAGATCGGATGAACGTTGCAGGCAGCAACGAAAAGAAAGACCGATACATGGAAATATGTCACAAAGACTGAGAGATCTGCCAGTAAAGGGACAGACTGAGACCTGTCCGTGAGGAGAGAGACTGAGACCTGTCCGTGAGGAGAGAGACTGAGACCTGTCCGTGAGGAGAGAGACTGAGACCTGTCAGTGAGGAGAGAGACTGAGACCTGTCCGTGAGGAGAGAGACTGAGACCTGTCAGTGAGGAGAGAGACTGAGACCTGTCAGTGAGGAGAGAGACTGAGACCTGTCAGTGAGGAGAGAGACTGAGACCTGTCAGTGAGGAGAGAGACTGAGACCTGTCAGTGAGGGGAGAGACTGAGACCTGTCAGTGAGGGGAGAGACTGACACCTGTCAGTGAGGGGAGAGACTGACACCTGTCGGTGAGGAGAGAGACTGACACCTGTCAGTGAGGAGAGAGACTGAGACCTGTCGGTGAGGAGAGAGACGAGACTGTCCGTGAAGAGAGATTGGGTAGACCTGTCAGTGAGGAAGGACTGAGACCTATCAGTGAGGAGAGACACTGAGACTGTTAGTGAGGAGAGAGACCTGAGACCTGTCCGTGAGAGAGAGACTGAGACCTGTCCGTGAGGAGAGAGACTGAGACCTGTCCGTGAGGAGAGAGACTGAAACCTGTCAGTGAAGAGAGACTTAGACCTGTCAGTAAGAGAGAGAGTGAGACCTGTCAGTAGGAGAGAAGACTGAGACCTGTCAGTGAGGAGAGAGACTGAGGCCTGTCAGTGAGGAAGAGACTGAGACCTGTCAGTAAGGAGAGAGACTGAGACCTGTCCAGTAAGGAAGAGACTGAGGACCTTTCAGTGAGGAGAGAGCGAGAGAGACTGTCATTAGGAAGAGACGCGCCTGAGAGAGCGACTGAGACCTGTCAGTGAGGAGAGAGACTGAAACCTTTCAGTGAGAGAGACTTAGACCTTTGCAGTGAGGAGAGAAGTGAGACCTGTGAGTGAGGAGAGAGAGTGAGACTGTGAGTGAGAGAGAAGTGAGACTGTGAGTGAGGAGAGAGACTGAGACTGTCATGGAAAGACTGAGACCTGTCAGTGAGGAGAGAGACTGAGACCTGTCAGTGAGGAGGAGACTGAGACCTGTCAGTGAGGGGAGAGACTGACAACCTGTCATGGGGGAGAGACTGACAACTGTCCAGTGAGGGGAGAAGACTGACACCTGTCAGTGAGGGGAGAGAGACTGACAACCTGTCAGTGAGGAAGAGACTGACACCTGTCAGTGAGAGAGAGAGCTGACAACCTGTCAGTGAGGAGAGAGACTGACACCGTCCGTGAGGAGAGAGACTGAGACCTGTAGTTAGAGAGAGACTGAGAACCTGTCAGTAAGGAGAGAGACTGAGACTGTGAGTGAGGAGAGAGACTGAGACCTGTGAGTGAGGAGAGAGACTGAGACCTGTCAGTGAGGGGGAGAGACTGACCCTGTCAGGTGAGATAGAGAGACTGAGACCTTTCAGTGAGGGAGAGACTGAGACCTGTCAGTGAGGAGAGAGACTGTCAGTGAGGAGAGAGACTGTTAGTGAGGAGAGAGACTGTCAGTGAGGAGAGAGACTGTCAGTGAGAAGAGACTGAGACCTGTCAGTGAGGGGAGAGACTGACACCTGTCAGTGAGGGGAGAGACTGACACCTGTCAGTGAGAGAGACGACACCTGTCATGAGGAGAGAGACTGAGACCTGTTAGTGAGGAGAGAACTGAGACCTGTCAGTAAGGAGAGAGACTGAGACCTGTGAGTGAGGAGAGAGACTGAGACCTGTGAGTGAGGAGAGAGACTGAGACCTGTCAGTGAGGGAGAGAACTGACACCGTCAGTGAGTAGAGAGCTGAGACCTTTCAGTGAGGGGAGAGACTTGAGCCTGTCAGTGAGGAGAGAGACCTGTCAGTGAGGAGAGAGACTGTTGTAGGAGAGAGACTGTCAGTGAGGAGAGACTGTCATGAGGAGAGAACGGTCAGTGAGAAGAGACTGAGACCTGTCAGTGAGGGGAGAGACTGACACCTGTCAGTGAGGAGAGACTGACACCTGTCAGTGAGGGGAGAGACTGACACCTGTCAGTGAGGGAGAGAGACTGACAACCTGTAAGTGAGGAGAGAGACTGACACCTGTCAGTGAGGAAAGACTGACACCTGTCAGTGAGAGAGAGACTGACACCTGTCAGTGAGGAGAGAGACTGACACCCTGTCAGTGAGGAGAGGACTGACACCTGTCAGTGAGGAGAGAGACTGACCCTGTCAGTGAGAGAGAGACGACCTGTCAGTGAGGAGAGGAACTGACACCTGTCAGTGAGGGAGAGACTGACACCTGTCAGTGAGTGAGAGAGATGACACTGTCAGTGAGGAAGAGACGGACACCTGTCAGTGAGGAGAGAGACAGACCTGTCGTGAGGAGAGAGACTGAGACCTGTCATGAGGAGAAGACTGAGACCTGTCAGTGAGGAGAGAGACTGAACACTGTCAGTGAGGAGAGAGACTGAGACCTGCATTGAGGAGAGAGACTGAGACCTAGTGAGGAGAGAGATGAGACTGGTGAGGAGAGAGACTGAGACCTGTCAGTGAGGGGAGAGCACTGACACCTGTCAGTGAGGAGAGACTGACACCTGTCAGTGAGGAAAGAAGACTGCCCCTGATGTGAGGAGAGAGACTGACACCTGTCAGTGAGGAGAGAGCCTGACAACCTGTCAGTGAGGAGAGAGACGAATGCTGAGGAGAGCCTGACACCTTCAGTGAGGAGAGAGACTGACACCTTCAGTGAGGAGAGAGACTGACACCTGTCAGTGAGGAGAGAGACTGACAACTGTCAGTGAGGAGAGAGACTGACACCTGTCAGTGAGGAAGAGACTGACACCTGTCAGTGAGGAGAGAGACTGACCCCTGTCCGTGGGAGAGATGACACCTGTCCGTGAGGAGAGAGACTGACACCTGTCAGTGAGGAGAGAGACTGACACCTGTCAGTGAGGAGGAGAGACTGACACCTGTCAGTGAGGAGAGAGACGACCTGTCAGTGAGGAGTGAGAGAGACCTGTCATGAGGAGAGAGACTGAGACCTGTCAGTGAGGAGAGAGACCTGAGCACCTGTCAGTGAGGAGAGAGACTGAGAACCTGTCCGTGAGGAGAGAGACTGAGACCTGTCCGTGAGGAGAAGACTGAAACCTGTCCAGTGAAGAGAGACTTAGACCTGTCCAGTGGGAGGAGAGGAGATGAGACCTGTGAGTGAGGAGAGAGACTGAGACCTGTCAGTGAGGAGAGAGACTGAGACCTGTCAGTAAGGAAAGAGACTGAGACCTGTCAGTGAGGAGAGAGACTGAGACCTGTCAGTAAGGAAAGAGACTGAGACCTGTCAGTGAGGAGAGAGACTGAGACCTGTCATGGGAGAGAGACTGAAACCTGTCAGTGAAGAGACTTGACCTGTCAGTGAGGAGAGAGAGTGCGACCTGTGATGAGGAGAAGTAGTGAGACCTGTGAGGGAGAGAGACTGAAGAACCTGCAGTGAGAAGAGACTGATGAGTACCTGTCGTGAGGAAGAGACTGAGACCTGTCAGTGAGGAGAGAGACTGAGACCTGTCAGTGAGGAGAGACTGACACCTGTCAGTGAGGAGAGAGCTGACACCTGTCAGTGAGGAGAGAGACTGAACACCTGTCAGTGAGGGGAGCCGAGACCTGTCGTGAGGAGAGAGACTGAGACCTGTCAGTAAGGACGAGACTGAACTCGTGAGTGAGGAGAGAACTGGACCTGTCAGTGAGGAGAGAGAGCCTGTCAGTGAGAGAGACTGAGACCTCAGTGAGGAGAGAGACTGAGACCTGTCAGTGAGAGAGAGACTGACCTGTCCGTGAGGAGAGAGACTGAGACCTGTCCTGAGGAGAGAGACTGAAACCTGTCAGTGAAGAGAGACTTAGACCTGTCAGTGAGGAGACAGAGTGAGACCTGTCAGTGAGGAGAGAGACTGAGACCTGTCAGTGAGGAGAGAGACTGAGACCTGTCAGTAAGGAAAGAGACTGAGACCTGTCAGTGAGGAGAGAGACTGAGACCTGTCAGTAAAGGAAGAGACTGAGACCTGTCAGTGAGGAGAGAGACTGACACCTGTCAGTGAGGAGAGACTGACAACCTGTCAGTGAGGAGAGAGACTGAGACCTGTTAGTGAGGAGAGAAAGACGAGACCTGTCAGTAAGGAGGAGACTGAGACCTGTGAGTGAGGAAGAGACTGAACCTGTCAGTGAGGAGAGAGAGACCCTGTCAGTGAGGAAGAACTGAGACCTGTCATGAGTAGAGAGACTGAGACCTGTCAGTGAGGAGAGAGACTGAGACCTGTCGCGTGAGGAGAGAGACTGAGACCTTCTCGTGAGGAGAGAGACTGAACTGTCAGTGAGAAGACTTGACCTGTCAGTGAGGAGAGAGAGTGAGACCTGTCAGTGAGGAGAGAGAGTGAGACCTGTGAGTGAGGAGAGAGAGTGAGACCTGTGAGTGAGGAGAGAGACTGAGACCTGTCAGTGAGGAAAGAGACTGAGACCTGTCAGTGAGGAGAGAGACTGACCTGTCAGTGAGGAGAGAGACTGAGACCTGTCAGTGAGGAGAGAGACTGAGACCTGTCAGTGAGGAGAGAGACTGAGACCTGTCAGTGAGGGGAGAGACTGACACCTGTCAGTGAAGAGAGACTTAGACCTGTCAGTGAGGAGAGAGAGTGAGACCTGTCAGTGAGAGAGAGACTGAGACCTGTCAGTGAGGAGAGAGACTGAGACCTGTCAGTGAGGAGAGAGACTGAGACCTTCAGTAAGGAAAGAGACTGAACCTGTCAGTGAGGAGAGAGACTGAGACCTTGTCGTAAGGAAAAGACTGAGACCTGTCAGTGAGGAGAGAGACGACACCTGTCAGTGAGGAGAGAGACTGACACCTGTCAGTGAGGAGAGAGACTGAGACCTGTTAGTGAGGAGAGAGACTGAGACCTGTCAGTAAGGAGAGAGACTGAGACCTGTGAGTGAGGAGAGAGACTGAGACCTGTCAGTGAGGAGAGAGAGACCTGTCAGTGAGGAGAGAGACTGAGACCTGTCAGTGAGGAGAGAGACTGAGACCTTTCAGTGAGGAGAGAGACTGAGACCTGTCCGTGAGGAGAGAGACTGAGACCTGTCCGTGAGGAGAGAGACTGAAACCTGTCCGTGAAGAGAGACTTAGACCTGTCAGTGAGGAGAGAGAGTGAGACCTGTCAGTGAGGAGAGAGAGTGAGACCTGTGAGTGAGGAGAGAGAGTGAGACCTGTGAGTGAGGAGAGAGACTGAGACCTGTGTGAGTGAGGAAAGAGACTGAGACTGTCAGAGGGACTGCGACTTCAGTGAGGAGAGAGACTGAGACCTGTCAGTGAGAGAGAAGACTGAGACCTGTCAGTGAGAGAAGATGAGACCTGTCAGTGAGGGGAGAGACTGACACCTGTCAGTGAGGGAGAGACTGACACCTGTCGTGAGGGAGAGACTGACACCTGTCATGAGAGAGAGACTGAACCTGTCAGTGAGGAGAGAGACTGCACCTGTCAGTGAGGAGAGACTGAGACTGTTGTGAGGAGAGACTGAGACCTCAGTAGGAGAGAGACTGAGACCTGTGAGTGAGTAAGAGACTGAGACCTGTGAGATGAGGAGAGAGACTGAGACCTGTCAGTAGGGGGAGAGACTGACACCTGTCAGTGAGTAGAGAGCTGAGACCTTTCAGTGAGGGAGAACTGAGACCTGTCAGTGAGAGAAGACGTCAGTGAGGAGAGAGACTGTTAGTGAGGAGAGAGACTGTCAGTGAGGAGAGAGACTGTCAATGAGGAGAGAGACTGTCAATGAGGAGAGAGACTGTCAGTGAGAAGAGACTGAGACCTGTCAGTGTGAGGGAGAGACTGACACCTGTCAGTGAGGGGAGAGACTGACACCTGTCAGTGAGGAGAGAGACTGACACCTGTCAGTGAGGAGAGAGACTGACACCTGTCAGTGAGGAGAGAGACTGACACCTGTCAGTGAGGAGAGAGACTGACACCTGTCAGTGAGGAGAGAGACTGACACCTGTCAGTGAGGAGAGAGAGACCTGTCAGTGAGGAGAGAGACTGAGACCTGTCCGTGAGGAGAAACGAGACCTGTCCGTGAGGAGAGAGACTGAGCCTGTCCGTGAGGAGAGAGACTGAGACCTGTCCGTGAGGAGAGAGACTGAGACCTGTCCGAGAGAGAGACTGAGACCTGTCAGTGAGGAGAGAGACTGAGACCTGTCACTGAGGAGAGAGACTGAGACCTGTCACTGAGGAGAGAGACTGTTAGTGAGGAGAGAGACTGACAGTGAGGAGAGAGACTGTCAGTGAGGAGAGAGACTGTCAGTGAAAAGAGACTGAGATCTGTCAGTGAGGGGAGAGACTGACACCTGTCAGTGAGGAGAGAGACTGACACCTGTCAGTGAGGAGAGAGACTGACAACCTGTCATGAGGAGAGAGACTGAGACCTGTCAGTGAGGAGAGAGACTGAGACCTGTCAGTAAGGAGAGAGACTGAGACCTGTCCGTGAGGAGAGAGACTGAGACCTGTCCGTGAGGAGAGAGACTGAGACCTGTCCGTGAGGAGAGAGACTGAGACCTGTCCGTGAGGAGAGAGACTGAGACCTGTCCGTGAGGAGAGAGACTGAGCCTTTCCGTGAGGAAGAGACTGAGACCTGTCCTTGAGGAGAGAGACTGAGACCTGTCCGTGAGGAGAGAGACTGAGACCTGTCAGTGAGGAGAGGACTGAGACCTGTAGTAGAGAGAGACTGAGACCTGTGAGGAGAGAGACTGAGACCGTCAGTAGGAAGAGACTGAGACCTGTCAGTGAGGAGAGAGACTGAGACCTGTCCTAAGGAAAGAGACGAGCCTGTCAGTGAGGAGAGAGACTGACACCTGTCAGTGAGGAGAGAGACTGACACCTGTCAGTGAGGAGAGAGCCTGACACCTGTCAGTGAGGAGAAGACTGACACTGTCAGTGAGAAGAGCTGACACCTGTCATGAGGATAGAGAGACCTGTCAGTGAGGAGAGAGACTGGACCTGTCAGTGAGGAGAGAGACTGAGACCTGTCATGAGGAGAGAGACTGAGACCTGTCCGTGAGGAGAGAGACTGAGACCTGTCCGTGAGGAGAGAGACTGAAACCGTCAGTAAGAAGATAGAACCTGTCAGTGAGGAGAGAGAGTGAACCTGTAGTGAGGAGAGAGACTGAGACCTGTCAGTAAGGAAAGAGACTGAGACCTGTCAGTGAGGAAGAGATACTGAAGGAGGAAAGAGACTGAGACTGTCAGTGAGGAGAGAGACTGAGACCTGTCAGTGAGGAGAGAGACTTAACTGTCAGTGAGAGAGACTTAGACCTGTCAGTGAGGAGAAGAGTGAGACCTGTAGTGAGGAGAGAGAGTGAGACCTGTGAGTGAGAGAGAGGGAGGACGAGACTGAGACCTGTCAGTGAGGAAAGAGACTAGACCTGTCAGTGAGGAAGAGACTGAGACCTGTCAGTGAGGAGAGGAGACTGAGACCTGTCAGTGAGGAGAGAGATGACAACCTGTCAGTAGGAGAAACTGACACCTGTCAGTGAGGAGAGAGACTGACACCTGTCAGTGAGGAGAGAGACCGAGACGTCAGTGAGGAGAGAGACTGAGACCTGTCAGTAAGGAGAGAACTGAGACCTGTGAGTGAGGAAGAGACTGAGACCTGTCAGTGAGGAGAGAGAGACCTTTCAGTGAGGAGAGAACTGAGACCTGTCAGTGAGGAGAGAGACTGAGACCTGTCAGTGAGGAGAGAGACGAGAACCTGTCGTGAGGAGGAGACTGAGACCTGTCGTGAGGAGAGAGACTGAAACCTGTCAGTGAAGAGAGACTTAGACTGTCGTGAGGAGACAAGTGAGACCTGTCAGTGAGGAGAGGGAGACTGAGACTGTCAGTGGGAGAGAGACTGAGACTCTGTCAGTAAGAAAGAGACTGAACCTGTCAGTGAGGAGAGAGACTGAGACCTGTCAGTAAGGAAAGAGACTGAACCTGTCAGTGAGGAGAGAGACTGACACCTGTCAGTGAGGAGAGAGACTGACCCTGTCTGAGGAGAGAGAGAGACTGTTAGTGAGGAGAGAGACTGAGACCTGTCAGTAGGAGAGAGACTGAGACCTGTGAGTGAGGAGAGAGACTGAGACCTGTCAGTGAGGGAGAGAGACCTGTCAGTGAAGGAGAGAGACTGAGGACTGTCAGTGAGGAGAGAGACTGAGACCTGTCAGTGAGGAAGAGAGACTGAGACCTGTCCGTGAGGAAGGAGACGAGACCTGTCCGTGAGGAGAGAGACTGAACCTGTCAGTGAGAGAGACTTAGACCTGTCAGTGAGAGAGAGAGAGTGAGACCTGTCAGTGAGGAGAAGAGTAGACCTGTGAGTGAGGAGAGAGAGTGAGACTGTGAGTGAGGAGAGATACTGAGACCTGTCAGTGAGGAAAGGACTGAGACCTGTCAGTGAGGAAAGGACTGAGACCTGTCGTGAGGAGAGAGACTGAGACCTGTCAGTGAGGAGAGAGACTGAGACCGTCAGTGAGGAGAAGAGACTGAGACCTGTCAGTGAGGGGAGAGACTGACACCTGTAGTGAAGAGAGACTAGACCTGTCAGTGAGGAGAGAGGTGAGACCTGTCGTGAGGAGAGAGAGACTGAGACCTGTCAGTGAAGGGAAGACTGAGACCTGTCAGTGAGAGAGAGAACTGAACTGTCGTAGGAAGAGACTGAGACCTGTCAGTGTGAGGAGAGAGACTGAGACCTGTCAGTAAGGAAAGAGACTGGCCTGTCGTGAGGAGAGAGACTGACACCCTGTCAGTGAGGAGAGAGACTGACACCTGTCAGTGAGGAGAGAGACTGAACCTGTTGTGAGGAGAGAGCTGAGACCTGTCAAGGATAGAGAGAGACGTAGTGAGGAGAAGCTGAGACCTGTCAGTGGGAGATGAGAGACTGTCAGTGAGGAGAGAGACTGAGACCCTGTCAGTGAGAGAAGACTGAGAACCTGTCAGTGAGGAAGAGGACTGAGACCTGTCCGTGAGGAGAGAGACTGAGACCTGTCAGTGAGGAGAGACTGAAACCTGTCAGTGAAGAGAGACTTAGACCGTCAGTGAGGAGAGAGAGTGAGACCTGTCGTGAGGAGAGAGAGTGAGTGTGTGAGGAGGAGAGTGACCTGTGAGTGAGGAGAGAGACTGAGACCTGTAGTGAGGAGAAAGACTAGACCTTTCAGTGAGGAAGAGAGCCTGAGACCTGTCAGTGAGGAAGAGACTGAGAGACCTGTCAGTGAGGAGAAGACTGAGACCTGTCAGTGAGGAGAGAGACTGAGACCTGTCAGTGAGGGAGAGACTGACACCTGTCAGTGAGGAAGACGACACTGCAGTGAGGAAGAGACTGAACCTGCGTGAGGAGAGAGACTGACACCTGTCGTGAGCGAGAGACTGAGACCTGTCAGTGAGGAGAGAGACTGAGACCTGTCAGTGAGGAGAGACTGAGACCTGCAGTAAGGAGAGAGCTGAGACCGTGGTGAGGAGAGAGACAGACCTGTCGGTGAGGAGAGAGGACTGAGACTGTCAGTGAGGGGAGAGACTGACACCTGTCAGTGGAGGAGACTGAGACCTTTCAGTGAGGGGAAGACTGAACCTGTCAGGGAGAGGAGTCATGAGGAGAGAGACTGTTAGTGAGGAGAGAGAACTGTCAGTGAGGAGAGAACTGTCAATGAGGAGATAGACTGTCATGGAGAGAGAGACTGTCAGTGAGAAGAGACTGAGACCTGTCAGTGAGGGAGAGACTGACACCTAGGAGGGACTCACCTGTCTTGAGGGAGAGCACTGCTGAGCAGCTCCTGTCAGTGAGGGATAGACTGACACCCTGTCAGTGAGAGAGAGACTGACTGCATGAGGGCCCTATGAGCGAGCTGTCAGTGAGGAGAAGACTAGACGAACCTGTCAGTGAGAGAAAGATCTGACCTGAGTGACGAGCTGTCAGTGAGGAGAGAGACTGAACTGTCCAGTGGAGGAGACTGAGACTGTCAGAGAGACTCTGTCCGTTGAGGAGAGAGACTGAGACCTGTCAAGTGAGGAGAGAGACTGAGACCTGTCAGTAGAGAGAGATACTGAGGACCTGTCGTGAGGAGAGAGACTGAGATCCTGTCAGTGAGGAGAGAGACTGATAACTCTTCAGTGAGAGAGAGACTGAGAACCCTTTCCGTGAGGAGAGAGACTGAGACCTGTCACGTGAAGACGAGGATGAGATGAGACTGGCAGTGAGGAGAGAGACTGGCCTTCAGTGAGGAGAGAGACCTGGTCTTTAGTGAAGAAAGACTGAGATACTGTCACTGAAGGAGAGAACGAGACTGACCGAGAAGGAACCTGTCAGGATGTCCAGGATAGAGACTGACCTGTCATGAGAAGACTCGACCCTGAGAGATGGTGAACCTTCAGTGATGAGATGAGACGGACTTTCGAGTAACGGCCTGTCAGTGAGGAAGAGACTGAAGACCTGGTCAGTAAGGAAGAGACTGAGACTGTCAGTGAAGGAGACAGAGCCGTGAAAGCGCTGAGACCTGTCGTGAGGGAGAGAGACTGAGACCTGTCGTCGGAGAGAAGACTAGACCTGCGTAGAACGATTGGACTGAGACCTGTTTAGGAGAGAGACTGAGACCTGTCCTGTGAGGAGAGAGACTGAAACTTCGTGAGGAACTAGACCGCGTGAGACTAGTAGAAGTGAGGAGAGGACCGAGGATAGACCTGTGCGAGAAAGTGTAGACTGGATGAGAGAAACTGAGACCGGTCAGTAGAAGAGCAGCTTCAGTGGGAGAAACTGAGCCTGTCAGTGAGGAGAGAGACTGAGACCTTGTCAGTGAGGGAAGACTGCACCTGAGGAGGGACGACCTGTCATGGGGAGAGACTGACACCTGTCAGTGAGGAGACTGAAGTCAGGAGAAACTGACACCGTCAGTGAGGAGAGACGACACCTGTCAGTGAGGGAGAATGCCCAGTACGGAGAGACTGACACCTGTCACGTGAGAGAGTAGATGAACCTGTCAGGTGTAATGAGAGAGACTGAGACCTGTCAGTAGGTAGAGAGACTGGAGAACTGTGAGTGAGGAGAGAGACTGAGACTCGAGTGAGGGAGAGACCTGAGACCGTCCGATTGAGGGGGAGAGACTGAACACCTGGTCAGTCGAGTAGAGACTAGACTTTCAGTGAGGGAGAGACTGACCGTGTGAGACTGTAATGAGGATAGCAGAACTGTCGAGGAGACTGTCAGTAAGGAAGAGACGACCTGTCAGTGAGAAGATACTGATACCTGTCATGAGGGGAAGATGACCTGTAGTGAGAGGCCTGCCACGTCAGAGGAGGAGAGAGACGAACTGTCATATGAGGAGAGAGACTGAGAACTGTCATTGAGGAGAGAACTTAGACCTGTCATGAGGAGGAGAGAGCTAGCCTTGTGATGAGGAGAGAGACTGAGACCTGTGATGAGGAGGAGCGGACGTCTAGGGATGAGACACCTTTGCGTGAGTAAGAGACTGAACCTGTCAGTGAGTGAGAGAGACTGAGACCTGTCGGATGAGAAGACGTAGAGCTTGGAGAGAGTGCGGGGAGACTGTCAGTGAGAAGAGATGTCAGTAACTGAGACCCTGTCAGAGGTAGATGCTGCAGGAGGGAGAGCCTACCTGTGAGAGGACTACACTGTCAGTGAGGAGAGAGACTACACCTAGTACTCACTGTCAGGAGGAGAGAGACTGCACCTGTCGTGAGGAGATGACTGAGACCTGTCAGTGGGAGAGAGAACTGGCCTGTCAGAGAGGAGAGAGACGAGCACCTGTAGTGAGGTAGCAGAGACTGATCACCTGTCAGGAGGAGAGAGAGACCTGTCCAGTGAGGAAGAGACTGGAGACCTGTCAGTGAGGAGAGGACTGAACCTGTCAGTGAGGAGAGAGACTGAGACCTGTCAGTGAGGAGAGAGACTGACACCTTCAGTAGAGTAGAACCTGTCAGTGAGGAGAGAGACTGAGACCGTCAGGAGAGAGAGACTTAGACCTGTCGTGAGGAGACGAGACTTGAGACCTGTCAGTGAGGAGAGAGACTGAAGACCTGTCAGTGAGAGAACGAGAACTTCAGTAGGAGAGAGCTGAGCTTCAGTAGGAAAGAGATCTGAGAGGGAGCCTGTACAGATGCAGGAGGGAAGACCTGACCCTGTCGGAAAAAACGGACACGTATGAGGAGAAGATGACACCTCGTGAGAGAGACGACACTGTCAGTGAGTGAGAGAGACGACCTGCAGTGAAGACACCTGTCGTGAGGAGAGAGACTGACCTGTCAGTGAGAGATTAGACTGAGACCTGTTAGTGAGGAGAGAGACCTGAGACCTGTCGGAGAAGTACACCGTCGGAGGAGAGAGACTGGACACATGTGCCAGTGAGGAGAGGAGACTGAGCACCTGTCAGTGAGGGAGAGATGCCCTCGGAGGAATGCGACACCTGTCATTGAGGAACGACTGTCCAGGGAGGAAACTGACCGGTCAACTGCCTGTCAGTGAGGAAGAGAGACCTGCAGGCGGAGCCTGTGACAGTACTGAGGAGAGAGACTGTAGACCTTCCGTGAGGAGAGAGACTGAGACCTGGTCCGTGAGGATGAGATGGACTGTCGAATAGAGACACTGTGCAGTGAAAGAACTTAGACCTGTCCCCAGTGAGGAAAGAGTGAGACCTGTAATGAGGAGAGATAAGGACTTGAAGTAAGCTGTGAGCTTAGAGTGAGGAGAGAAACTGAGACCTGGTCATAGAGAAAGTATCCTGAACCTGTCAGTGAGGAAAGAACTGAGACCTGTCATGAGAGAGGCGACTTCAGTAGGAAGAGATACTGAGACCTGTCAGTGAGGAGAGAGACTGAGACCTGTCAGTGAGGGGAGAGACTGAAACCTGTCGTTGAAGAGAAGACTTAGACCTGTCCAGTAGAGGAGAGGGAACCTGTGATAAGAGGTGGACCTTCTGATGAGGAGAGAGACTGAGACCTGTCAGTGAGGAAAGAGCTGAGACCTGTCAGTGAGGAGAAGAGCTGATGACCTGTCATAAGAGTAAGGAGACTGAGACCTGTCAGTGAAGGAGAGAGACGAACCTTTCAGTGAGGAAGCGACACTGAGTGATGAGAGCGACCCTGTCCAGTTGAGGAGAGAGACTGAACTGTCTGAGGGAGAGAGACTGAACCCTGTCATGTACGGAGAGATGACTGGACCTGTTATGATGAGAGATGAACTGAGTAACTGCTGCAGTGAGGAGAGAGAGAGACCGTCATGCGGGGCCTGTCATGAGGAGAGAGACTGAGACCTTGTCAGTGAGGAGAGGACTGATAACCTGTCAGTGAGGAGAGAGACTGGACCTGTCCGTTAGGAGAGAGCTTAGACCCTGTCCTGAGGAGACAGACTGAACCCTGTCAGTGAAGAGAGACTTAGACCTGTCAGTGAGGAGAGATGTGAACCTGTCAGTGGGAGAGAGACGAGACCTCGATGAGGAGAGAGACTGAGACCTGAGTAGGTAAGAGCTGATACCTTGCAGTGAAAGGAGAGACTGAACCTGTTCATAGAAGAGTGAGCTGTATAGAGAGACTGAGACACCTGTCAGTGAGGAGAGAGACTGAACCCTGTCGTAGGAGAGATGACTGGACCTGTTAGTGAGAGAGAGACTGAGACCTGTCAGTAGGGGAGAGACTGACAACCTGTCGAGTGAGGAGAGAGACTTGAGACCTGTCGTGGAGGAGAGAATGTCAGGACGGACTACCTGTCATGATGGAAGATGACTGAGACCTTCAGTTAGGAGAGAGCTGACATACCCTGCCGTGAGGAAGAGACTGTAGACCTGTAGCTGAGGAGAGACTAGAACTGTCAGTTGAAGGAAGCAGACCTTAGACCTGTATGAGGAAAGATCGAGACCTGTGTGAGAGAGTGACTCCTAGAGTAGACTGAGACCTGTGAGTGAGGCGAGAGACTGAACCTGTCGAGCTGGACCGTCGTAAGAGAGACTGTAGCCTTGTCAGTGAGGGTAGAGACTGAGACCTGTCAGTGGAGAGAGAGACTGTACCGTTAGAGGGATGAGATGAGTGAGAGTACTGACACTGTAGTAGAGAGAGCTAACCTGTCAGTGAGGAGAGAATAGCTGTCAATGAGGAGTAGACGAGCTGTCATGAGGAGAGAGACTGTAAGACTCGGAGAAGAGACTGAGTACCTGTCAGTGTAGGCAAGAGACCTGAGACCTGTCAGTGAGGGGAGAGACTGCAGCCTGTCATGAGTAAGGAAGAGACACCTGTCCATGAGGCGAGATGACTGCAGCCTGTCAGTGAGGAAGATGACTGACACCCTGTCGTGAGGAAGAGAGACTGGACCTGTTAGTGAGGAGAGAGACTGAGCCTAGTAGAAAGACTGATCCTAGTGAGGAGAAGACGAGACCTGTCGTGAGAGAGAGAACACTGAGTGAGGAGAAGACTGAGACCTTCATTGCGGCCGTAGTGAGGAGAGGATGACTGAGACCTGTCCGTGGAGGAGAGAGACTGACCTGTCCGTGAGGAGAGAATGAACCGTCGTGAAGAAGACTTCCTGTCCGTGAGGATAGAGAGGAACCTGTATGATAGCGCTGTCCTGAAGAAGGAAGACCGTGAGTGAGGAAGATGAAACTGTAGTGGTGAAAGATGAGATGAGACAGTGAGAATTCACGAGGAAGACTGAACCTGTCACTGCAGGAGAGAGACTGAGAATGTAGTGAGGAATGAGACTGAACCTGTCAGTGAGGAGAAGAGACTGAGACCTGAAAGCGTGGGAAGACTGCACGTATGAGGGTAGAGACTGACCCCTGTCCAGTGAGGGGAGACTGACACCTATGTCAGATGAGGAAGAGACTGACACCCTGGTCAGTGAGGAAGAGAGACTGAGACTGTCAGGAGGAGAGAGCGAGACCTGTCTAGTGAGGAGAACTGAGACCTGTCCGTGAGGTAGAGAGACTGAGACTGTCCGTTGAGCTGAGAGAGACTGTGTAGAAAGCTGAACCTGTCGTGAGGAGGGAGAGACTGGACCCTCAGTGAGTAGAGAGACTGGACCTTCCGTTGAAGGGAGAGGAAGAAACCTGAGACCGTGTCAGGAGAGAGACGGAGACCTGTCCGTGTGAGAGAGACTGTAGTGAACTGGTCCGTGTGAGGAGAGAGACGATACCATGTCAGGGGAGAGCAACATAGAAGGCTGTTAGTGAGGAAGAGACCGATGACCTGTCAGTAAGAGTGAGAGACTGAACCACTGTAGTGAGGAGAGAGACTGCGACCTGTCAGTCGAGGGGAGAAAGACTGACAAGCAAGGACAGAACTACACCTGTCAGTGAGATGAGATAGAGCTGCACTCTTCAATGAGGAGAGAACTGAACCTGTCAGTGAGGAAGATAACGCAGTAGGAGACTCGGTCAGTGAGGAGAGAGACTGTAGACATGTCGAGGAGAGAGAACCTGTCGTAGTGAGGAGAACTGACCGGTCACGTGAGGAGAGACTGAGACCCTTCAGTGTGGAGCTGACACGTCAGTGATGAGAGAGACTGAACCTGTCGTGAGGAGGAGACTGAGACCTGTCCGTGAGGAAGAGAGCCTGATACCTGTCAGTGAGGAGAGAGCTGAGTACCTGTCATAGCGGAGACTGAGACACTGTGATGTGAGGGAGAGAGACTGGACCATTAGAGACTGCAGTGGGAGAGACACTTGTCAGTGAAAAGGCTGAACTTGAGGAGAACGAGACCTTCCAGTGAGAGAGAGACTGACACCTGTCAGTGGAGAGAGATGACATGTCAGTGGGAGAGAGACGAGACCTTTGTTAGTAGAGGAGAGCACTCGTGTCAGGAGAGAGCGTAGTGAGAGATGAGAACCTGTCGTGAGGAGAGAACTGAGACTGTCACGTGATGGAAGAGACTGACTGAGACCTGTCCGTGAGGAGCAGAGACTGACCTGTCATCGTGAGGAGAGAGACTGAGCCTGTCAGTGAGGAAGAGACTGAGACCTGTCAGTAGAGGAGAGAGACTGAACTGTGGTGATGGAGAGAGCTGAGACCTGTGACCGTGAGAGAGAGATCTGAGACCATGTCATTGGAGAGGAGAGACTGACCACCTGTCATGAGTAAGAAGACTGAGACTTCAGTGAGGAGAGAGACTGAGACCTGTCAGTAGGAAGAGACTGAGACCTGTCAGTGAGGATAGAGACTGTGCTTTGGAAGTAGACTGAGGAGGAAGAGCTGCCTGTCAGTGAGGAGAGAGACTGTCATGGAGCCTTCAGGAGAGAGAGACGACACCTGTCCAGTGAGAGAGAGGACTGACCACTGTCAGTGGGGAAGAGAGACTGACACCTGTCAGTGAGGAGAGAACGACGACCTGTCAGTGAGGAGAGAGACTGAGAAAGACCCTGTAAGTGATAACCTGACCTGTCGTGGGAAGGACTGACTCTACCTGTCCGTGAGGAGAGAGACTTGACTACCTGTCACGTGAGGAGAGAGAACTGACCTTCAGGAAGAGATGACTAGCCTGTCAGTGAGGAAGAGATACTGTAGTGAGGAGAGAGACTGAGACCTGTCCGTAGAGAGCAGACTGAGACCTGTCCGAGGAGAGAGAGCTGATGACCTGTCCGTTAAGTAAGAGAACTGAGACCTGTCAGTGAGGAGAGAGACTGAGACCTTTCCATGATGAGAGAGACTGAGAACCTGTCAGTGAATGAGAGACTAGACCTGTCAGGATGGGGACTTAGTAGAGAGAGAGAGCTGTTAGTGTGAGGACGAGACTGTCAGATTACTTAGACTGTCATGTGAGAAGAGAGAGAGACTGTCAGTGAGGAAGAGAACTGAGATCTGTCATGAAGGGAGAGACTGAACCTGTCATGAGGAGGAGAGACTGCACACCTGTCAGTTGAGTGAGGAGACTGACACCTGTCAGTGAGGAGAGATACTGAGACTACTTCCACTGTGAGGCAGAGGAGCTGAGACCAAGTCAAGGGTGATGAGAGAGGACATGAGACCGGTGCGTAGGATGAAGAGACTGAACCTGTGATGAGATAAGACTGAGTACCTGTCAGTGAGGAAGAGAGACCTGCGTGGGAAGAGATGAGAACCGTGGATACAAAACGTGAGCGCTAAGAGCCATGGAGACTAGTTGCGATTGAGGTCTGAAGTGGGCGATGCTGCTCCGTGATGGAAGATGGCTCAGAACTGCTGGAGGAAGTACGCAGACCTGTCCGAGAGAGAGACTGAGAACCTGCCGTGAGGAGAGAAGCTTAAACCTGTAAGTGAGAGAAGTAGACGCAGTGAGGACTGAGTGACCTGTCGTGGGAGAGACGGAGACCTGTCAGAGAAAAGGCCTGTCAGTGAGGAGACGAGACTGAGACCTTCAGTAAGGAAAGAGAACTGAGACCTTGTCAGTGACGGATGAGAGACTGACGACCTCGTAGCTGAAGGAAGAACTGACGACCTGTCGTGAGGATAGAGACTGACACTGTCCCGTGATGAAAGACTGACACCTTAGTGAGGAGAAGACCTTGACCCTGTCAGTGAGGAGAGAGAACTGTCAGGAACTGACCTGTCAGTAAGGAAGGAGACTGAGACCCTGTCAAGTGAGAGAGAGACTGAGACCTGTCCTTGAGGAGAATGAACGAGACCTGTCCGTGAGGAGAGAGACTGAGATCCTTGTCAGTGAGAGAGACTCATACTGTCGTGAGGAAGATGAGTGATACCTGTAGCCGTGAGGAGAGAGACGGAGACCTTCACGTAGGAGAGAGATGAACTGTCAGTGAAGAATAGAGCTTAGACCTGTCTGAGGAGAGAGACGTGAGACCTGTCAGTAGAGAGAGAGTGAGACCTGTATGATGAGAGAGACGTGAGACCTGTCGAGTGAGGAGAGAGTACTAAGACCCTGTCGAGGAAATAGCTAGACCTGTCAGTGGAAGAACGAGTGAAGACCTGTAGTGAGGAGAGAAGCTGAAACCTGTGCATGCAGGAGAGAGACTGAGACCTGTCATGAGGAAGAGAGACTGAGACCTGTCAGTGAGGAATGACTGAACCTGTCAGTGAAGAGAGACTGTAACCTGTCAGTGAGGAGAGGATGGACCTTCCAGTGAGTGAGAGAGACTGACGACCTGTCAGTGAAGGAGAGACGGACTGACACGCAGAAGAGAGCTCCCCTGTCAGTGAGGGAAGATACTGAGACCTGTCCGATGAAGGAAGAGACTGAGACCGTCAGTGAGGGAGAGACTGAGACCTGTCTAAGGAAGAGACTGAGACGCGTGGCGCTCACTTCCGTGAGGAGAGAGAGAACACCTGTCAGTGAGGAGAGAGACTGAGACTGTTCGTGGGGAGAGACTGAGACCGTCATAGGAAGATCCTTGTGAGGAGAGAGACTGAGACCTTTCGTGAGAGAGTAGACGAGACCTGTCGTGAGGAGAGAGACGAGACCTGTCAGTGAGAGAGATTGAGACCTGTCAGTGAGGAGACATAGAGTGAGACCGTTCACGTGAGGAGAGAGACTGAACCTGTCCGTGAGAGAGAGACTGAGACTCTTCAGTGATCGAGAGACTGAACCTGTCAGTAGGAGAGAGAGGGACCTGTCCGGGAGGAGAGAGAGTGAGACCTGTCGAGTAGGGAAGAGGAGACTGTTGAGGGAAGAGACTGAGCTGTGAGTGAGGAAAGAACTGACCTGGGAGAGATCCTGACCTCATGTGAAGAAGAATAGAAGAAACTGAGACCGTTCAGTGAGGAGAGGACTGAGACCTGTCATAAGGAGAGAGACTGAGACCTGTCCCCCCCCCCCCAGTGAGGCATGAGAGAACTGAGGGAGCTCACTGTCAGTGAGGAGAGAGACAGCAGGAAACACCCTGTCAGTGAGGAGAGAGACTTAGACCTGTCGTGGGAGAGAACTGAACCTGTCCAGTGAGGAGAGAGTAACTGTTTATGGAGAACTAGACTGTCCAGTAGGAGAAGGATTAGCCGAGGAGAACGAGACCCTGTCCTGTGAGGATAGAGACGCCTGCAGTAGAAACCACATGTCATGAGTAGAGAGCTATCGACCTGTCAGTGAGGGAGAGAAGACTGTCAGTAGAGGACTGTCAGTGAGGAGAGAGCCTAGTTGTATGACAAGCTGTCGGAGAGAGCTGTCCAAGAGGAGAGACGTATGAGAGACGTCAGTGAAGCTGAGCTGTAGTGAGGAGGACTGAACCTGTCAGTGAGGAAGAGAGACTGACACCTGTCAGTGAGGAAAGAAGACTGAACCTGTCAGTGAGGAGCAGAACTGAACCTGTCAGTGAGGAGAAGGACTGAGACACTGTCATTGGGAAGAGAGACTGAACCTGTCAGTGAGGGTAGAGACCTGACCCTTCTTGAAGCGAACTTAGAGCCTGTCAGTGAGGAGAGAGAGTGAGACTGTCCGTGAGGAGAGCGACTGAGACCTGTCCGTGAGGAGAGAGACTGAACCTTCCCGTGATGAGAGGAGACTGAGACCTGTCTAAGAAGAGAGACTGAGACCTGTCTTGAGGAGAGAGACTGAGACCTGTCAGAGAGGAGCAACGTCATGAGTGAAACTGAGACCTGTCACGCGAGTAGACGGTGAGAGAGACTGAGGAGGAGGACTGTCGAAAAAGAAGACCTGTCAGTGAGGGAGAGACTGACACCTGTCATGAGAGAGAGACTAGACACTGTTAGTGAGGAGAGAGACTGCCATGTCAGTAAGGGAGAGAGACTGTAGAAGAGGCCTGAGACTGTCCGTGAGAGAGAGCTGAGACCTGGTCACGTGAGGAGAGGACCATACCTGTCGTGAGAAGAGAGACTGAGACCACTTAGTGAGAGTGCACGTGGAGGAGAGAGACCTGAGACCTGTCCGTGGGATGATGAGAGTCGTGAGAAACTGAGACCTGTCCTGAGGATAGAGCCTGAAACCTGTCGAGGAAGAGAGACTTGAGACCTTCGTAGAAGACTAGACTTCTGAGGAAGAGATGAGACCTGTTAGTGAGGAGAGAGTAGAGACCTGTCATTAGGAGGAGAGTGGACCTGTGAGTGGGAGAGACGACGAGACCTGTCAGTGAGGAAGAGAGACTGACACGCTTCCCCAGTAGAAATGAGGAAAAGAAAGAACCCCTTGTAGGAGAGCTGAACCTGTCAGTGAGGAGAAGAGAACTGCAGTGAGACGACTGTCTGTGAGTAGAGAGATGTCACTTGAACTGCGAGGAGAGAGACGAGCCTCAGTGAGGTGAGAGACTGAACCTTGTCCGTGATGGAAAGATCTGACAGCCTGTCAGTGAGGAGTAGACTGAAACACCTGTCAGCATGAGGGAGAGACTGAAAAAACCTGTCAGTTGAGGAGCAGAGACTGACCGTCAAATGAGAAAAGAAAGAACGAGACCCGCCTGTAGTGAGGAGAGACTGCAGACCGTCAGTAAGGAGAGAGGACGGACCTGTGCTGAGGAGAGAGACATGAAGACCCCCCACTGTTGTAGTGAGGAGAACTGAACACCTTCATGAGTAGAGGGATGGAACTGCATCCTGTTCAGTGATAGGGAGAGACTGAGACCTTCAGTGAGGGAGAGCTAGACTGTCCTCAGTGATGGATAGAGACGGTATTTGAGAGAGAGAGACCTTCTCAGTGAGGAGAAAACTGGTCAGTGATGGGAGTAGAGAGAAACTGTGAGAGAACTAGACCTGCAGACAGCAGAAGAGATTGCTGACACCTGCGAGGAAGTATGTCGGAGGAGAGAAGCTGATCGTCTTGAAGAAGAGACTGAAGAAAACCTGTCAGTGAGGAGAAGAACTGATGACACCCTGTAGTGAGGGAGAGAGCTGACACCTGTAGTGAGGGAGAAGACAAAGCTGAGACCTGTCAGTTGAGGGAGATAAGGATGTACTGTCAGTTGAGTGAGAGCGACTGAGACCTTCTCAGTGAGGATAGAGACTGACACCCTGTCATGGAGGAGAGAGACTGCACTGTTCAGTGAGGAGAGAGAAGACCTGTCATTAGGTATGAGCTGGACGCGTGAGGGAGAGCGACTAGACCTGTCCGTGAGAGAGAGACGAGACTGTCCATGAGGAGAGAGACTGATACAGCCGATGAGGAGAGAGAACTTTGTCTTAGAACTAGACTGGCCTCAGTGAGGGAGGAGACTGAGACACCTGTCCAGTGAGGGGAGAGAGACACCTGTAGATAGGGAACCTGACAAATGCACAATTGAGGAAAGAGAGACTGGACCCTGTCATGGTAGAGAGTGTAGTAATGAGGACTAGAGAACTGTCAGTGAGGAGAGAGATCGCACTGTTCAGTGAGGAGAGAGACTGTCAGTGAAAGAGACTGAGATCTGTCAGTGAGGGGAGATACTGACACCTGTCGTGAGGAGAGACTGACAAACTGTCAGTGAGGAGAGAGACTGAGAACCTGTCAGTGAGGAAGAGACTGAAGACCTGTCAGTAAGGAGAGAGACTTGAGACTGTCCGTGAGAGGTAGATGAGACTTTCCGTGAGAGAGAGACTGAGACCTTTCCGTGATAGAGAGAACTGAGAACCTTCCGTGCGATAGAGACTGAGACCTTTCCCGTGAGGAGAGAGACTGAGGACCTGTCCGTGAGGAGAGAGACTGAGACCTGTCCGTGAGAGATAGACTGAGCCCTGTCCGTGAGGAGAGCGACTGAGACCTGTCAGTGAGGAGAGAGACTGAGGACCTGTTAGTGAGGAGAGAGCTGAGACCCTGTCAGTAAGGAGAGAGCCTGAGACGGTGATTGAGGAGAGAGACTGAGACTGTCAGTGAGGGTGAGAGACTGACACCTGTCAGTGAGTAGAGAGCCTGGACCTTTCAGTGAGGGATAGACTGAGACGGTCAGTGAGGAGAGACTGTCGGAGGAGAGAGACTGTTTGTGGGAGAGAGAACGTCAGTGAGGAGAGAGTACGGTCAGTGAAGGAGAGCTTAGACCTTCAGGGGATTGAAAGACTGACACCTGTCAGTGAGGATAGAGCTGACACCTGTCAGTGAGGGGAGAGACTGACACATGTCAGTGAGGAGAGAGAGACCTGTCAGTGAGGGAGGACTGAGACCCTGTCGTGAGGAGATAGACTGATACCTTTCATTGGGGAGAGAGACTGATTACACTGTCAGTGGGGAGAGACTGACACCTGTCAGTGAGGAGATAGACTGTCAGTGAGAGAGAAGACTGTCGGAAGGAGAATCTGAGACCTGTCAGTTGAGGAAAGAGACTGTCAGTGAGTAGACAAGACTGAGACCTGTCCGTGAGGAGAGAGACCTGATACCTGTCAGTGAGGAGAGAGACTGAGACCTGTCAGTGAGGAAAAACTGAGACCTGTCGTGAGGAAGAGAGACTGTCGTGAGGAAGACCGAGACCTGTCCAAAGTGAGGAGAGAGACTGTCAGTGAGGAGAGACTGAGACCTGTCAGTGAGGAGAGAGCTGAGACCTTGTCAGTGAGGAGAGAGACCTGGTCATTGGGGGGGGGAGGAGAGACTGAGCCTGTCATTGAGGAAGAGACTGTCAGTGAGGGGGATGCGGGTAAATCTGGTATAAACAGATGATTCCATTGTCGGTTCATGGTATTAGGGTCGTAAGTGACATTAAAGGTTCCGGTACAAACGGGACAACCGTTCCAGCCCTATGAGGTGTCGTTACAACTTTAACGTCCCCCTGAGGTCGCTGGTTACTGTTACTCACTTAGCCAGGATTCCAGAGTCCTCTCCTCACTGTCCGCATATTGCGGGCCATGCCACGCCCCCAGATAACAGTTCGCGAGATTTCTATCAGGCCCACGTGACGTGCCACAGGCCTCTCGGGAACGCGCTGCTTGAAATGGCGCGCCCAATGAAAATTGCTGTAACCGATTAAGGGCAGTGATGACATGGTATTCTCTAATGATATTGGGTAATATTACAGACTCAGTCAGATGTAACCGCAAGGGAAGGAGGAGCCCAAGACTTTCAGAGGGGTGACACCAAGGGAAGGGAGGGCACAGACTTAGTCCGAGGGTAAACCAAGGGAAGGCGGGACAGACTCAGTCAGAAGGGTGACACCAAGGGAAGGAGGGCACAGACTCCAGTCCCAGGGCGTGGAACCAAGGCAGGCGGGCACAGACTCAGTCAGAGTGTGACACCAAGGGAAGGATGGCACAGCTCAGTCAGAGGTAACCCATGGAGATCGCAACAAGACTAAGTCAGAGGGTGACACCAAGGGAAGGAGGGCACGACTCAGTCATAGGTACCCCAGGGAAGGAGGGCACAGACCAGTCAAGGGTACCCCAAGGGAAGGAGGCACAGCTCAGTCAGAGGGTACCCCAGGGAAGGAGGGCACAGACTCATTGAGTGACACCATGGGAAAGAGGGCACAGACTCAGTCAGAGGGTAACCCCACGGGAAGGAGGGCAACACTGCTGAGAGTCCAGGGGTACCCCAAGGGAGGAGGCACGACTCAATGGAGTGGACACCAAGGGAAGGAGGGCACATCTTCAGTCCGAGGGTAACAAATACCACCAGGGGAAGGAGGGCCCAGACTCAATGAGTGACACGCAAGGGGGGCAAGGAGGGCACACTCAGTCAGAGGACCCAGGGGTAGCAGACTAGAAATTTGGTTTTAATAATTATTATATAATTAGATTTTTTTTTCTACATTCATTTTCAAGTGCTCTCACTCTAGCTGACACAGGTACGATGGTCCAGGTATCTAACCCACAATACTTGGATCCCGAAACAGATAAGGAATTTAACCCGCGCTCCCTGTAAAATGAGTGAGGGCCAGGAGCGGGCAGAACAGGAACAAAAACGTGTGCGACCACAAACAGCTCCTTCTAATGTGACAAGCTCTTTATTCACGACCCACCTATAGGTAAAACACTGTTATATCCCTATACTTAGTAACATAGCAATCATACTAGCAGTAGTGACTAGTAAGGAAGTTTAAGTATAAACGTTAAATTTGGCTTTGGAGGCTGCATTTTGGAAAGTGAATGTGTGTGTCTGCTGCAATGTTTTTAAAACTTCATAAACATAAAACAGGACATTTATATTTTTTATCCATTCTGATTAAAAGGGAACGTTGTCTCTAAACAAATTGAAAATTATCCCATCAAACCACCTCTCTACGTGCTGCACAGCCCAAGAATGAAGAATCACTGTCAAACTTTAGGGGGATGGGAGGTTTGACTGTGGACACAATCTAGTTCCTCCTTCTAATCTGTGGTTGGCACATGCTCAGTGCAGGAGAAACCAGGAAGAGATTGAATCCTGTCAGTGAGAGAGAGACTGAGACCTGTCGTGAGGGAGGACAGTTTCCGGGAGGCCGCCAAGGGAAGACACACCCTCCTTGCAGAGCGCGTCTTCCCATTGGCGTGCCTCACAACCTGTCTCAGAGTGCCAGTGGGAATCAAACCGGAGCACGAGGGAGATTACAAGTAAGTAGTTGCAGGACTTTTTAATGTCCCCGAGTTGAGGACTTGCGTTTTTAGGTCTTCACCTGGGTACTCTGCAGGAGTGGAGGGAAATGAACTGATGGGGAGGTGAGTATAATTGTACTTTAATATATTTAGTTTTCTGATGTAATCTTATATGTAAGACTTTTCTGTACCAGGCCTTTACTTTTACTGTTCTGTGTATTGTTGTGTGATTATATCTGGATCATCAAATAAAATGTACACTGCTTGCAGAGTTTCTTAATCATGTCATTTGTGCTTTTGGGTATTTCAGTAAATTCACCAACATGATGATTAAAGGAGGTGATAAGATTCTAGCGCGGTCTTATTATGAGCAAGGTTGGTTGTTTTCTTTAAGTGTCTTCTGCCCTAAATGAGTTTTAAAAAACTTCACGGGCCCATATTACACACTTTACTCTTAAAAACTTATTTTGGGGTTACGGTGGCCCGTTAAATCTTCCTTTGGGGTTTGGTTTATTGTATTCTAGTTATTTATGGAAACTTATTATGCAGATTCCACAGAAAAATGTACAGGCATGTTCACCCTACAAAAACACTTAAGGTTCGTACACACGGCATCGCGGGGTGCCGATCCCCGTCGTGTTTTACGGGCAATAAATCGGATTGGCACTTTCTTCTTGGGCGAAATGGGTGTTTCGGTTGGGGGATCATGGCCCCTGGCCCGGGCAGATCTATCATTGAGGCGCCATAGGAGATCCATTTTGCTTGGAAAGTGCTCATACATGGTATGATTATCGCCTAAACCGCTGTTCATACACATCGCCTTGCGTACCCGTGATCGCATGTGTGTACGAACCTTACACCTAACCCCACACACACCGTTTTTTGTAATAACTTGCAAATGGGGTTTCTGTGGGTGATTTCTCTATTGTAATACTTTTGTAGAGGGGGAAATGTCTTTAACATTATTTCCCTAGCTGCCCCAGTTATAAAAAATTTATCTTCATGTAAAATCAAGAATTAATAATACGGGAATGTGAAGTTCATTTCGTCTACTCCTTTTATAGAATTAGAGCAATAAGAGGAGCCAGTTAGAGAAAATATTACAAGCATCGGAGGAGAAGGAATGAAATAGAGTGTAACCCCTCAACATTTTCCACCAGGCTCTGCTGACTGTCAGCCAATTATCGGCCTTACACGCATTCTTGAGAGGAGGCAAATCATACCTTCTTCTTGGTGACTAGATTATCAGGTCACAACAACCAAAAATAACTACCACCAAATGTAGGTATCTTGGGTTTGTGTATCTGCACACTGTGTCCCTTAGTGTAATAGACAATATATAATATAGTATTAAAAGGTGTCTAATGGTTAAAATCGTGATACATAATATCAATAGTAAAACCAATATTAAACTAATAAAAAGCACCAAAGCACTTACATCACTTGCTTTTATTTGGTTTTTACTATTGCGGGATCACACTAGGGCTAGACCACACTTCCACCGTTAGCATGTGGTAATCTCGCGCTTTGTCAATGAGGGTGGCCATATTGCATTGGCCTTGGCTGCGCCTTGCTTTCCGTTTTCGGAGCCATATCCGATTACTAATTTTTCTGCTGCGGATCACCTGCGCTCCAGATTGCGGACTATTGTGTGGATCTCTGCTCAACATTTGTACTCAACCGCTTTTCACACACGTTATCCTCTGCATAGTGTTGCCGTTGGCCTAGGGCACATTGTACAGAAAACAAAAAACCCCCCCCTTTATCTTCCAAGTGGAAACCACTGACCTTGCAGCACTTTATAGGGACCTATACTGAAAAATACTTTTGCCCTTCATCTTAATCTATCTGGAAATCATGTAAGTAGCGCTTATATCTGATTTGGGTGTGTTGCTCTGCTGCCTTTAATCCATCACACCCTTTTATTCTAGTTGCAGGAGAGACTGACACCTGTCAGTGAGGAGAGAGACTGAGACCTGTTAGTTAAGAGAGAGACTGAGACCTGTCAGTAAGGAGAGAGACTGAGAACTGTGAGTGAGGAGAGAGACTGAGACCTGTGAGTGAGGAGAGAGACTGAGACCTGTCAGTGAGGGGGAGAGACTGACACCTGTCAGTGAGTAGAGAGACTGAGACCTTTCAGTGAGGGGAGAGACTGAGACCTGTCAGTGAGGAGAGAGACTGTCAGTGAGGAGAGAGACTGTTAGTGAGGAGAGAGACTGTCAGTGAGGAGAGAGACTGTCAGTGAGGAGAGAGACTGTCAGTGAGAAGAGACTGAGACCTGTCAGTGAGGAGAGAGACTGTCAGAGAGAAGAGACTGAGACCTGTCAGTGAGGGGAGAGACTGACACCTGTCAGTGAGGAGAGAGACTGACACCTGTCAGTGAGGAGAGAGACTGAAGGTCATCAGGTCCTCCTCTCACTGAAAGTTCAGTCTTTTCTTCTCACTGACAGGCGCTCTGACACGTCTCAGTCTCTCTCCTCACTGGACAGGTCTCAGTCTCTCTCCTCATGACAGGTCTCAGTCTCTCCTCCTCATGACAGGGGTCGTCTCTCTCCTCACTGACAGGTCGTCAGGCTCTCTCCCACAATGACAGGTCTCAGTCTCTCCTCACTGACCGTCTCGTCTCCTCACTGACAGGTCTCTCAGTCTCTTTCTTACTGGTCTTCCTCCACAACATTTCTCTCCTCACTACAGTCTCTCTCCTCACTGACAGGTCTCACTCCCCTCACTGAAAGTCTCCAGCTCTCTCTACTCACTGACAGGTGTCAGTCTCTCCCCTCACGGAACAGGTCTCAGTCTCTCTCCTCACTCACAGGTCTCAGTCTCTCTCCTTACTGACAGGTCTCAGTTCCTCTCCTCACTACAGTCTCAGTCTCTCTCTATGACAGGTCTCAGTCTTCTCCTCACGGACAGGTCTCAGTCTCCTCCTCACTGGCACAGGTCTCAGTGTCTCTCTCTCTCACGAAGGTCTCAGTCTCTCTCTCACGGACAGGTCTCAGTCTCTTCTACGAAGGTCTCAGTCTCTCTCCTCACGGACAGGTTCAGTCTCTCTCCTCACGGACAGGTTCAGTCTCTCTCCTCACGGACAGGGTCTCAGTCTCCCTTCTGACAACCCACCTCTCTCAGCTGCCGCCCCCTCCTCACGACAGTTCAGTCTCTCCTCACTGAGGTGTCAGTCTCTCTCCCTCACTGACAGGTTCAGCTCTCTCCCTCACGACAGATCTCAGTCTCTTCCACTGACAGTCTCCTCTCTCACTGACAGGTCTCTATCCTCACTGTCAGTCTCTCTCCTCACTACACAGTCTCTCTCCTCGTCGACAGGTCTCAGTCTCTCTCATGACAGGTCTCAGTCTCTCTCTCATGGAAGGTCTAGTTCTCTCTACTCACGGGAACAGGTCGCAGTCACTCTCCTCACGGACAGGTCTAGCCTCTCCTCACGACAGGTCCAGTCTCTCTCCTCACGACAGGTTCTCAGTCTCTCTCCTCACGGACAGGTCTCAGTCTCTCTCCTCACTGACAGGTCTCTCTCTCTCCTCACTGACAGGTCAGTCTCTCTCCTCACTGACAGGTGTCTCAGTCTCTCTCTCTCACTGACAGGTGTCAGTCTTCTCCTCACGACAGGTGTCAGTCCTTCCTAACAGGTGTCAGTCTCTCTCCCTCACTGACAGGTGTCAGTCTCTCCCTCACTGACAGGTTCAGTCTCTCCCCTCATGACAGGTCTCAGTCTCTTCTCACTGCAGCTCTCTCCTCATGACGTCTCTCTCCTCTTGACAGTCTCTCCTCACTGACAGTCTCGTCTCACTACAGTCTCTCTCCTCACTGACAGTCTCTCTCCTCACTGACAGGTCTCAGTCTCTCCCCTCAGAAGGTCTCAGTCTCTCTACTCACTGACAGGTGTCCGTCTCTCCCCTCACTGACAGGTCTCGTCTTCTCCTCACTCACAGGTCTCAGCTCTCTCCTCACTGACA
Source organism: Hymenochirus boettgeri (assembly GCA_019447015.1). Taxonomy (NCBI): domain Eukaryota; kingdom Metazoa; phylum Chordata; class Amphibia; order Anura; family Pipidae; genus Hymenochirus; species Hymenochirus boettgeri. The sequence goes on along the minus strand of CM033476.1, from coordinate 14,361,556 downwards.
GGTCTCAGTCTCTTCCTCTGACAGGTCTTCAGTCTTCTCCTCACTAACAGTCTCAGTTCTCTCCTCACTGACAGGTTCAGTTATCTCTCCTCCACTGACAGGGTCAGTCTCTCTCCTCACTGACAGGTGTCAGTCTCTCCCCTCACTGACAGGTGTCAGTCTCCTCCTCACTGACAGGTGTCGTCTCTCCCTCACTAGTCTCAGCTCTCTCCTCACTGACAGGTCCAGTCTCTCTCCTCACTGAAGGTTCTCAGTCTCTCTCCCTCACTGACAGTCTCGTCTCTTCCTCACTGACAGGTCTCAGTCTCTTTCCTCACTCACAGGTCTCAGTCTCTCTCCTCCACTCACAGGTCTCACTCTCTCTCCTCACTACAGGTCTCACTCTCTCTCCTCACTGACGGTCCTCACTCTCTCTCCTCACTGACAGGTCTAGTCCTCTTCACTGACCAGGTTTCAGTCTCTCTCCTCACTACGGACAGGTCTCAGTCTCTATCCTCACGGACAGTCTCAGTTCCTCCTCACTGACAGGTTCAGTCGCTCCTCCTCACGACGGTCTCAGTCTCCTCCTCACTGACAGGTCATTCTCTCTCCTCACTGACAGGTCTCAGTCTCTCTCCTACTCGACAGGTCTCAGTCTCTCTCCTACTGACAGGGTCTCCATGTCTCTATCCTCACTAACAGGTCCTCAGTCTCTCTCCTCACTGAAAGGTTCAGTCTCTCTCCTCACTGACAGGTGCAGTCTCTCTCCTCACTGACAGGTTCAGTCTCTCCTTACGACAGAGTCTCCGTCTCTCTCTCACTGACAGGTCTCAGTTCTCTTTCCTCTACTGAAAGGTCTCAGCTCTCTCCTCACTGACAGGTCCAGTCTCTCTCCTCACTGAACAGGTCTCAGTCTCCTCTCCTCACTGACAGGTCTCACTCTCTCTCCTCACTGACAGGTCTAGTCTCTCTTCACGGACAGGGTCAGTCTCTCCCTCACTGAACAGGTCTCAGTCTCTCTCCTCACTGACAGGCTCAGTCTCTCTCCTCACTGAACAGGTCTCAGTCTCTCTCCTCACTGACAGGTCTCAGTCTCTTCCTCACGACAGGTCTCAGTCTCTTTCCTCACTGACACGGGTTCAGTTCTCTCCTCACTCACAGGTCACTCTCTTCCTCACTCACAGGTCTCACTCTACTTCATCCCAATGACAGGTCACTACTCTCTCTTCTCACTGACAGGTCTAAGTCTCTCTTCAATGACAGGTTTCAGTCTCTCTCCTCACGGGATCAGGGTCTCGTCCTCTCTCTCACGGACAGGTCTCGTCTCTCCCTCACTGACAGGTCTCACGTCTCTCTCCTCACTGACAGTCTCGTCTCTCTCCTCAGACAGTTCTCTCTCCTCACTGACAGGTCTCAGTCTCTCTCCTCACTAACAGGTCTCAGGCTCTACTCCACTGACAGGGTCTCAGTCTTCTCCTCACTACAGGTCTCAGTCTCTTCTCTTTGTCAGTTCCTCCTCATGACAGGTGTCAGTCTCTCTTCCTCACCTGACAGGTCTCAGTCTCTCTTCCTTACTGACAGGTTCAGTCTCTCTTCCTCACGACAGGTCTCAGTCTCTTTCCTTACTGACAGGTCTCAGCTCTCTCCTCATGACAGGTCTCAGTCTCTCCTCATTGACAGGTGCAGTCTCTCTCCTCACTGACAGGTCTCACTCTGTCTCCTCATGACAGGTCTAAGTCCTCTCTTCACTGACAGTTTCAGTCCTCTCCTCACGGACAGAGGTCTCAGTCTCTCTTCCTCACGGACAGGTCTCAGTCTCTCTCCTCACTGACAGGTTCAGTCTCTTCCTCACTGACAGGTCTCAGTCTATTCTCTCATGAAAGGTCTCTCTCTCCTCAACTGACAGGTCTCAGGCTTCTCTCCTCACTCACAGGTCTCGTCTCTCTCCTTACTGACAGTCTCAGTCTCCTCCTCAATGACAGGTCTCGTCTCTCTCCTCACTGACAGGTTCAGTCTCTCTCCTCCTGACAGGTTGTCAGTCTCTTCCTCACTGACAGGGTCTAGTCTCTCTCCTCACTGGACAGGTCTCCAGTCTCTCTCCTCACTGACAGGTCTCAGTCTCTTTCCTCATGACAGGTCTCAGTCTCTTTCATCTGACAGGTCTCAGTCTCTTTCCTCACTGACAGGTCTCACGTCTCTCTCCTCACTCACAGGTCTCACTCTCTCTCCCAATTCACAGGTTCACTCTCTCTCCTCACTGACAGGTTCTAAGTCTCTCTCACTGAAGGTTTCAGTCTCTTCCTCACTGACAAGTCTCAGTCTCTCTCCTCACTGACAGGTTCAGGCTCTTTCTTACTGACAGGTCTCAGTCTCTCTCCTCACTGACAGGTCTCAGTCTCTTTTCCTATATGACAGGTCTCAGTCTCTCCTCACTGACAGGTCTCCGTCTCTCTCCTCACTACAGGTCTCACTCTCTCTCCTCACTGACAGGTCTAAGTCTCTCTTCACTGAACAGTGTTCAGTCTCTCTCCTCACGGACGGTCTCAGCTCCTCCTACGGACAGTCTCAGTCCTCTCTCTCAGACAGGTCTCAGTCGATCTCCCTTCACTGACAGGTTCAGTCTCTCTCCTCACTGACAGGTCTCTCTCTCCTCACTGACAGGTGTCAGTCTCTCTCCTACACTGACAGTGTGTCAGTCTCTCTCCTCACTGACAGGTTGTCATCTCTCTCCTCACTGACAGGTCAGCTCTCTCCGCCCTGACAGGTTGTCTCTCTCCTCACTGACAGGTCTCAGTTTTCCACTGACAGGTATCAGTCTCTCTCCTCACGACAGGTCTCAGTCTCGTTCCTTACTGACAGGATCAGTCTCTCTCCTCACGACAGGTCTCAGTCTTCTCCTCCTACAGGTATCCAGGTCTCTCTCCCACGACAGGTCTCAGTCTCTCTCCTCACGACAGGTCTCAGGTCTCTCTCCTCAGACAGGTCTCAGTCTCTCTCCTCACGACAGGTCTCAGTCTCTTCCTCAGGACAGGTCCAGTCTCTCTCCTCACGACAGGTCTCAGTCTCTCTCCTCGACAGGCTCAGTCTCTCCTTCACGGACAGGTTCAGTCTCTCTCCTCACGACAGGTCTCAGTCTCTCTCCTCATGGACAGGTCTCCGTCTCTCTCCTCACTGACAGGGTCATTTGTCTCTCCCTCACTGACAGGTGTCAGTCCTCTCCTCACGGACAGGTGCAGTCTCTCCCCTCACTGACAGATCTCAGTCTCTTTTCACTGACAGTCTCTCTCCTCACCTGACAGGCTCTCTCACTTCACTGTTCAGTCTCTCTTCCTCACTGACAGTCTCTCTCCTCATGACAGGTCTCAGTCTCTCTCTCACTGACAGGTCTCAGTCTCTCTCCTCACGGACAGGTCTCAGGTCTCTCCCTCAGACAGGTCTCCGTCTCTCTCCTCACGGACAGGGGTTCTCAGTCTCTCTCCTCTACGGACAGGTCTCAGTCTCTCTCCTCACGACAGGTCTCAGTCTCTCTCCTCACTGACAGGCTTCTCTCTCCTCACTGACAGGTTGTCAGTCTCTCTCCTCACTGACAGGTGTCAGTCTCCTCTCTCACTGACGGTGTCAGTCTCTCTCCTCATCTGACACGGTGTCAGTCTCTCTCCTCACTGACAGGTGTCAGTCTCTCCCTCACTGCAGGTGTCAGTCTCTCCCCTCATGACAGGTGTCAGTCTCTCTCCTCACTGACAGGTCTTAGTCTCTTCTCATGACAGTCTCTCTCATATACAGTCTCTTCCTCATGACAGTCTCTCTCCTCCTGACCGTCTCTCTCCTCACTACAGTCTATTCGCTCTCTACTGACATTCTTCTCCTCACTGACAGGTCTCAGTCTCTCCCCTCACTGAAAGGTCTCAGTCTCTCTACCTCACTGACAGGTCGTCTCTCCCCCACTGACAGGTCTCAGTCTCTCTCCTCACTCACAGGTTCAGTCTCTCTCTCACTCACAGGTCTCAGTCTCTCTCCTTACTGACAGGTCTCAGTTCTCTCCTCACTGACAGGTCTCAGTCTCTCTCCTCACTGACAGTGTTCAGTCTCTCTCCTCACTGAAGGTGTCAGTCTTTCCCATCACTGACAGGTTCAGTCTCCTCACACTGACGTCTCTCTCCTCACTGACCGTCTCTCTCTCTCACTGAGTCTCTCTCTCACAAACAGTCTTCCTACCTCACTGACCAGTCTCTCTCCTCACTGACAGACGTCTCAGTCTCTCCCCTCACTGAAGGTCAGTCTCTCTGTCTCACTGACAGGTGTCAGTCTCTCCCCTCACTGAAGGTCTCAGTCTCTCTCCTCCACCCAGGTCTCAGTCTCTCTCCTTACTGACAGTCTCAGTTCTCTCCTCACTACAGGTCTCAGTCTCTCTCCTCACTGACAGGTCTCAGTCTCTCTCCTCACTGAAAGGTGTCAGTTCTCTCTCCTACGAAGGTGTCGTCTTCCCATCAGCTGACAGTTCTCGTCTCTCTCACTGAACGTCTCTCTCCTCACATGGACAGTCTCTCTCCTCACAACAGTCTTCCTCACTGACAGTCTCTCTCCTCACTGAAGGTTCAGTCTCTCCCTCACTGAAAGGTCTCAGTCTCTCACTCACTGACAGGTGTCAGTCTCCCCCCTCATGAAGGTCTCAGTTCTCTCCTCACTCACAGGTCTCAGTCCTCTCTCCTTACTGACAGGTTCAGTCTCCTCATCTAAAGGTGCGTCTCTTCTCACTGACACGGTCTCTCGTCTCTCTCTCACGACAGTGTCTCAGTCTTCCTCCTCACGACAGGTCTCAGTCTCTCTACTCACGGACAGGTTCTCAGTCTCTTCCTCACGACAGGTCTCATCTCTTCCTCACGAAGGTTCAGTCTCTCTCCTCACGAAGGTCTCAGTCCTCTCTCACGGACAGGTTCAGTCTCTCTCCTCACGACAGGTCTCAGTCTCTCTCCACTCACGGACAGGTTCTAGTCTCTCTCCTTACTGACAGATTCTCAGTCTCTCTCCTCATGACAGGTGTCCGCTCTCTCTCTCACTGAAGGTGTCAGTTCTCTCTCCTCACTGACAGGTGTAGTCTCCCCCTCAACTGACAGGTCTCAGTCTCTTTCACTGAAAGTCTTCTCTCACTGACAGTCTCTCTCCTCACCCACTAACAGTCTCTCTCTCCTCAGTGACAGGTCTCAGTCTCTCTCTCATCAGTGGACAGGTCTCAGTCTCTCTCCTCAAGACAGGTCTCAGTCTCTCTCCTCACGGAAGGTCTCGTCTCTCTCCTCACGAAAGGTCTCAGTTCTCTCCTCACGGACAGGTCTCAGTTCTCTCCTCAGGACAGGTTCAGTCCTCTCCTCGGACAGTTCAGTCTCTCTCCTCACTGACAGGTCTCTCTCTCCTCATGACAGGTCAGTCTCTCTCCTCACTGACAGGTGTCAGTCTCTCTCCTCACTGACAGGTTGTCAGTCTCTCTCTCATGACAGGTGTCAGTTTCTCCTCACTGACAGGTGTCAGTCTCTCCCTCACTGACAGGTGTGTCGTTCTCCCCTCACTGACGGTGTCAGTCTCTCCCTCACTGACAGGTCTCAGTCTTTCTCATGACAGCTCTCTCTCTTGACAGTCTCTCTCCTCATTGACAGTATCTCTCCTCACTGACAGTCTCTCTCCTCACACACGTCTCTCTCCTCACGACAGTCTCCTCTCCTTCACTGAAAGGTCTCAGTCTCTCCTCACTGAAGGTTCAGTCTCTCTACTCATGACGGTCCGTTCTCCCCTCACGACAGGTCTCAGTCTCTCTCCTACTACAGGTCTCAGGCTCTCGTCCTCACACAGGTCTCAGTCTCTCTCCTTACTGACAGGTCTCAGTCTTCCTCACTGAACAGGGTCTCAGTCTCTCTCCTCAATGGACAGGTGTCAGTCGCTCTCCTCACTGACAGGTGTCAGTCTTCTCTCCTCACTGACAGGTGTCAGTCTCTCCCCTCACTGGGGGGGGGGGGGGGACAGGTCAGTCTCTCCATCACTGACAGGTTCCGTCTTCTCCTCACTACAATCTCACTGTCTCTCTCACTAGGTCGTCAGTCCTTTACTGACGTCTCCATCTTCCGACAGCGCTCTTCGACAGGTCAGTCTTCTCCTCACTGACAGTCTAGCTTCTCAGACAGGTCTCACTCCTCCTCACTGACAGCACCATCGTCTTTCCTACTCAGGTCAGTCTTTGCCCCTTACCTGAAGGATCGAGTCTCTTCTAATGACAGGCGTCCTCTCCTCATGCTCTCAGTCTCCCTCATGACAGGTCTCGTCTCTCTCCTGACAGTCTCACCTCCTCACGGGTCTCAGTCCTCTCCTCACTACCTCACTCCACAGTCTCACGTCTCTCTCTCTCACTGCAGGGTCTCAGTCTTCTCCTCACTGAAAGGTCTCAGTTCTCTCTCATGACAGTTTCAGTCTCTTCTCACGGACAGGTCTTCACTCGCCTCTTTCACGGACAGGTATCTCAGTCTTCTCTACATCAGTCACATGACATTTTCGGTATGTTCCCAACGTTCTCTCTCATCACTGAAGGTTCTCAGTATCTCCACTCACTGACCCCGGTCTCTTCTCTCCTCCACTGAAAAGGTTCTATGTCTCTCCATCCTCACTCACTATTTGTGTCCTCCAGTCTTTTCTTCACACCACATTCAATGTAACGGTCTGTATGTCTTCTCTCCCCTCAACCCCTAAACCCATGGGTCTCAGTCTTTTTCCTCTGTCCCCTTCAACTGACATTTTTTTCCATTTTTTCTTTTTGTTGTGTCACCGTCTCTCTCCTACTGATGAATTTTGGGGTCACCCGTATTCCCCTTCTCACCTCACTGGTATTCAGGTTCTAGCTAGTCTCTGTTACCCTCGATTGGGAATAGTTTCCTGTCCTCTTGTTCTCTCATCTCCTACACTGTACATTGGTCTCAGTGTCTCTCTTCTCGTTACGGACATGGTCTTTCTCAGTTCTCATCTACATTCAATGGTGACAGGCTTCCAGTGTCCTTTCTCTCTCACTGATTATATTGGTCTCAGTGATCTTTCCACCATTCCCCCTCTACACCCCATGACATGGTTATTCTCTCACGCCTCCCTCTACTCATGACAGGCTCCTAAGTCTTTCTTAACTCAAATCTCTTTTTTTGGTTCGGCCCAGTTCCCCTCTCATAATCAAGGTACACGGTCTCAGTCTCTTGTCTCCTCTACTCGACATCTTTTGTTGTCTTCCACAGCTTCTCTGTGTCTTCCCACCATTTGCCAAACCCCCTCCCCGTTTGTCTCTAGTGATCATATTCCTCTAGTCTGACACCCCCCCCCCCCTGTGTATTCAGTGTCGTCTGTCCTTCAACTTGTATCCACGTTGGTTTTTGTCTCAGATTTTGATTCTTTCTACCCACCCCCTGTGACAGGCTGCACTGTTCTTCTCGTTCCCTAACCTCACAAGGTCTCCATTTATATCTCACTTCACTCCATATCACTGGTCTCACTCTATCTTCCTCATGAAGGTCTGCACATATCACTTCTCATCTGGACATGGTCTCACTAGTTTCCCTCCTTCTTCACTGACCGTCGTTTTCCACATGGTCTCTTCCTCCATGGTCACGGACTATTTTTCCCTGGTTCTCAGTTCTCTGCCTCACGGAAACCTCCCGGTATCATAGGGTGCGCTGTTCTCATGCACGCGACATTGCTTCTTGCGTGTTCACTCTATGTATTCGTCCTATGATGACAATTTCGGTCCTCTTTATGGTGTCTCTGTCTCACTCACTGACACCCGGACCTGTCAGTGAGGGGAGAGACTGACACCTGTCAGTGAGGAGAGAGACTGTCAGTGAGGAGAGAGACTGTCAGTGAGGAGAAACTGAGACCTGTCAGTGAGGAAAGAGACTGTCAGTGAGGAAAGACTGAGACCTGTCAGTGAGGAGAGAGACTGATACCTGTCAGTGAGGAGAGAGACTGAGACCTGTCAGTGAGGAAAAACTGAGACCTGTCAGTGAGGAGAGAGACTGTCAGTGAGGAAAGACCGAGACCTGTCAGTGAGGAGAGAGACTGTCAGTGAGGAGAGACTGAGACCTGTCAGTGAGGAGAGAGACTGAGACCTGTCAGTGAGGAGAGAGACCTGTCAGTGAGGAGAGACTGAGACCTGTCAGTGAGGAGAGAGACTGTCAGTTAGGGGGATGCTGGGTAAATCTGGGTAGTAACAGATGATTCCATTGGTCGGTTCATGGTATTAGGGTCGGTAAGTGACATTAAAGGTTCCGGTACACGGTGACACCGTCCAGCCCTATGAGGTGTCGGTACAAACTGTTAACGTCCCCGGAGGTCGCTGGTTACTCACTTAGCCAGGATTCCAGAGTCTCTCCATCACTGTCCGCCATATTGCCGGGCCATGCCACGCCCCCAGATTAACAGTTCGCGAGATTCTATCAGGCCCACGTGACTTGCCACAGGCTCTCGGGAACGCGCTGCTGAAAATGGCGGCGCCCACTGGAAAATTGCTGGTTAACCGATTAAGGGCAGGGATGACATGGTATTATATAATGATATGGGGTAAATAGTACAGACTCAGTCAGAGTGTAACAGCAAGGGAAGGAGGGCACAGACTTAGTCAGAGGGGTGACACCAAGGGAAGGAGGGCACAGACTCAGTCAGAGGGTAACCCAAAGAGAAGGAGTGCACGACTGTCAGAAGGGTGCACCAAGGGAAGGAGTGCACAGACTCAGTCAGAAGGTGACACAGGGAAGGAGGGCACAGACTCAGTCAGAGGGGTGACACCAAGGGAAGGAGGGCACAGACTCAGTCAGAAGGGTGACACCAAGGAAGGAGGGCACAAGACTCGTCAGAGGGTGACACCAAGGGAAGGAGGCACAGACTCAGTCAGAGGTGACACCAAGGGAAGGAGGGCACAGACTCAGTCAGAGGGTGACCCAAGGGAAGGAGGGCACAGACTCAGTCAGAGGGTGACACCAAGGGAAGGAGGCAAAGACTCAGTCAGAAGGGGTACACCAAGGGAAGGGGGCACAGACTCAGTCAGAGGGTACACCAAGGGAAGGAGGGCAAGACTCAGTCAGAAGGGTGACACCAGGGAAGGAGGGCACGACTCATTCAAGGGTGACACCAAGGGAAGGAGGGCACAGACTCAGTCAGAGGGTGACACCAAGGAAGGAGGGCACAGACTCGTCAGAGGGTACACCAAGGGAAGGAGGGCACAGCCTCAGTCAGAGGGGTGACCACCAAGGGAAGGAGTGCACAGACTCAGTCAGAAGGGTGACACCAAGGGAAGGAGGGCACAGACTCAGTCAGAGGGGTGACACCAAGGGAAGGAGGGCACAGACTCAGTCAGAAGGGTGACACCAAGGGAAGGAGGGCACAGACTCAGTCAGAAGGGTGACACCAAGGGAAGGAGGGCACAGACTCAGTCAGAGGGTGACACCAAGGGAAGGAGGGCACTTCTAGAGAGACTAGAAATCGAACCCGATTTGTGTCGAAATTAAACAATCCTAACGACTCTGACTTCCTTAACTGTGCCGGACCCAGATTTCTCGGATTGCCAGACTGCGGACTGTATTTTGCTTTAATTATTAGAATTACAGCCATTCGCTAACCTTGAATTTTTAGTCTGCTAACCCTCGAAGTGTAGTTTACTTTTCGATAAACCCTAGAATGGATCGTTCGCTAACCTAGAATGTATCGTTCGCTAACCTAAAAAGTATATTTTGTTTTTGGAACTTCCTTGAAAGTATCGTTCGCTTTCAGAACCCTTGACTTTACTTTGTTATAAACAATGGGAAGGACACACTCTGAAGGAGGAGTCTCGTCCCATTGGTAACTGGAGGGTTGAAAGGTTATTAATTGCCTTTTTAAAGGGTCCACATGATCAATTGTGCCTGAAATATAAAAAAATCCGTCTTTTCCACCAGAAGAAGGTAGTTTAGAAAAAGTTAACGACTGCTGTGTACCAGCCTTAAAAGGACATCTGGACTGCAAAAGGATTTTTTTTTTTCTTCCCAACTATCAATCTACCATTTTTTGGTTGCTCTGCCCACTATTGGTTTCCACATGGAAGGAGGGTCAGTTTAAGAGTGAAAGGGGAGAACATTACTGGATGAAAGGCTTGCAGCAACATACACCCCTGTAAGGGATACCATACAGATTATTTAAGATACCCGTACTATCTCGAGTATAAGTCAATCTGAGTATAAGCCAATGTACCTATTTGACCACGAATTTTTTTTAAAAACGATTGACTCGAGTATAAGACGGAGGGAGACAATTATGACACACTGCCTTCTGATCTGTAGTTTTGGGGCTTAAGTTTCCCTTTAAATGGACAGCAGAATTCCCAATACAGTAATAGCCAAATCCGTACATGATATTTACCGTATATACTTGAGTATACGCTGGAGATTTTTATTGATTTGTTAAAATAGCCTTGAAAACCTAATCTGGCTATATCGGGTCAAGTCCTAATCTAGAGTCCAAAGATCAATTGTGGTTTGAACCAGTAGGCGGAGCTGTGTTAAACAAAATCTCACGCATAAAAAAAGTTACAGGAGCGTTTCTTGCCTTTACCTATTCTGCTTCTTGTAGTTGGCTGTGGACTCACTCCGCACTGTGACTTCTCATCTGGATGCGGAAATTGATGGGTCTTCTCAGTTTGGGCTGCTAGTTCATGAAAAAGGACGCTTGGAAACTACAAACTCTCAGGTGACATTTTTTACACTATTGGATCAGAGGGCCCTTTACTATATGGGGGGGCCAGGTGCCTTTACTATATCGGAGCCAGATGGTCCTTTACTATATGGGGGGTCAGACTTCCCGTTTACTACTATGGGGGTCAGGACCATTGAAATGATGGAAGCTAATTAAAAAGTTATTGAACCTTGGCACTACAGATGTTGGAAACTACAACTCAACCAAAGCACCCTGGGAGTTGTAGTTTCTAAACGTGGGAAGAGTGGAGTGCGTGGCAAAGGCTCAATAAACCGTTAGGAACACTAAACCAAAAAAAACAACTCTTTGCCATTCGTTTGTATTATTCACAGGGGAGGCGAGAACGATTTATTCTCACCTCCCTGTGAATAATATTACGCTCGGGGCGAAAACTTACTTACCACCGCTCCACTCGAGACGTTCTTCACTTGAACATCTGTTCTCTCCGACTGCGCCCCTATTTTTGTATTGGTGCGCAGGCGCTAAGATAGGGCGCGCAGTCGGGACAGAGAGGCTGATCAGTAAAGGAGCGGCGGATTTAAGGTAAGTTCCAGGTCCCTGGAAATACTAAAAATGAATGGCAAAAGAGTTGGTTTTTTTGGAATATGGGAGTTCAGTGTCCCTGTAAGTTACCATCCTTTTACAATGGTCTTGACCCCCATCTAGTAAGGGCACTCTGACCCCCATATAGTAAAGAGGCCAAAGTGAGAGTGAGTCCAGCAGCAGACTACAGTGAAGCCAGGAATGGGTGAAACGCAGATCAGCTTCCTGTAACTTTCTATGCAGGTGAAGGATTTGTGTTACACAGCTCCCCCTACTGGTTACAACCTCCAATTGCAGCATTTGTTTTCTACTTAGGACTTGACCCGAGATAGTACGTTAGGTTTTCAGGCAATTTAAAGCATAAAAATCTCAGCTTATACTCAAGATATACGGTAATATAAAGGCAGGGTCATTTTTCAGTATTAGATTTGTGGTGTCAAGTTATTTAGATTAAAGAAAAGGTTAATCGGATGGCCGATGATGTTTGCTAAAAAGCTAACCAGAAGAAACATCCAGATACTTAGGTTCTTTTACTTTAAGGTGATCGTCTCAGCTGAGCAAACGTACGAATTAATGAGGGGTCTCGAGGATGTATTGGCCAGCAAAGCAAAGTTGGATTATACAGCATCCGAAGAGTTCAGAAACAAGTGAGTAGTTAACATGTAACTCCCACTCTGACAGTTAGGTTGCAGATAGAGATGGCAATTCAGCCTTTACAACCATGTCTGGAAAGTGAGGAGATTGGGCGATTATTGGGTGGTGGAAAGCTTTCGAAAGCCATCAACCACAGTGTTCTCTCTTCACCAGGACACCATAACATTGAGAAGACAAAGGTTGAAATGTTGCGGTTGGCGATGGCAAAAATCTGGCTCCGGGCGATAGTGAAAGAGGGGCCCTGCAAGAATAGAAAATGTAGGGCCCACACTACAGAATTTTTTTGTATTTAAAAAAAAAAAGGAAAAAAAATTCTATATTAAAATAAAATTTTGCAGTTTTTTTTTTTCCCATGATGATATTTGAAACATTTTATCTACATCAGAGATTGCCGATCCTAATCAGTTCAATCTAGAAACATAACATATACAGGTGGAAGAACTGTACAAGGTTTCTAATGGAAGGATGACTACTGGGGTCTTTAAGCTGTGGACAATGTATATTGCAGCGAGGCTGATGGACCTCAGTGTTGTCTCCGCGAGGACCACTATGGTTTTCTAGTCAGTTGTTAAAGAAGGAAACCGCTGCGCACCCATAGAAGATCTCATTGAAACATCGATTTAGTGAATACCTTTTAATATGAGTAAAAAATATAAGTGAGAATTAAGACAAGTTTGCCCGTGATTTTCCTAGTTTTTATCTTTACCTTTCATTACATATGACTGTACTGTCCCTATTTACCCATCGATTTGTATGGCGAAGTTATGTAGTTAAGCGTATTTATATATGGGATATATACATGGGTATTTATATATTTATGGGTTAATCCAATTATTACACTGGGACATATGGATAAAGGAGGTCTTGGATTTAAAATACGATTATTGGAAATAAGGGGTTTAAGTGAAGGAATTTGTGATACTTTGTTTTTATTGGATGAATGTTCTTTAAAGAGAGGAAGGTTGTCCTTCAGTTAAAAGCACCACTGTGGCTGTCGGAAAAACCCATAATCAGGATAGACCTCACCACACACTTCTTTTGATGCTGGGAACCCCATCTGTTATTTTAAAAAGTTTCAATAAAATTGATGTTTTAAAGAGACCTTCTATGGTGCGCAGGATTTTTCTTCTTTTGCAAACTTGTTTGATGCTGAAATGGCCCACAGACTTTGGTGTGGCCCTCAGTAAAGCACCTTGGTAATTGATAATTATTCATTTATTTGATATGCCCTGCTGTGTCTGGTAGAGCTAGTTGACTGCCATTCAGGATGCTTAATGTGATTTTAAAGATCCCTAACAGTTAAATTTCCAGCTAATTTGCTTTAGGGTCATTTAAGAAGCTCACCATTTCTACTGAGCAACTGATCGCCTGGGGGCCTGAGTCAAGAAAAAGAGCAGGAACTGGACACTAGTTAGGGTCTGGCTTACAGTAAAGGAGAATTATACTCATTGCAGTAGCTGATGCTGTATGGTACTACCAAGTCATGGTCACAGACGATTCCCCCATTATCGGACATTGGAGAAACATATGTTACAATGAAGGGGGAGGCAGCTAATTAGTCACGAATGAGCCAATCATGTCTTTAATCAGTACTACAGAAAGAAGCATTTATCCATGCCCAGAGAAAGTGCTGCTGGCCAACATTTAAAGGAAAACGGGTGACAAAACAAAGTGAAAGCCCTTTGTTTATCCTTCATCTATTAATTTGCAGCCATGAAGGTCCAAAGTTTACTTTAAAAAAGGCTGTACATGAGGATGCCCATGCCATTCCTATTGCAATGGGCATGCACACATGCCTTGATCTTCCTTTTCCCATTAATGGAAACTAAATTTCTTTCCAACTATCACGTGCATTTTTTTGCTAAATATGCCCCTATTCTGAGATTAACCAGTCTGAAACATTTACAATTTCAAGCTGTGTCAATGCTGTGGCAGTTTTGTGTAACTGAATGGTGACGTTGGAATGTGAATGATGATTGAAATTTTGAGCAAGCTGGCCCTCCCAGAAAGTCAGGTCAGATGGAAGGAGAGTTGGTTAGGAAAAGGAGGGGGATACTAGCAAAACGAAGTACAGGACGATATGTAAAGGTAAGGGCCACATAAATATTTATGTTAAGTTGGGTCAAATTCATTATTTTAGATTGTTGCCCTTTATGGTCGTAAAAATGAGAAAATACTATGAAACTGCCTTTAATTTATACAGTGATGATGTTCTCCTTTAATAATTTAATTAGGCAAGGTACAGCAAAATATTTTTTTAGTAACATGCAGTTATTTTATTTTACAATTGCAGATACTAACGGCTGTAGATAAAGGACACACATCTTCACACACAAATAAAAAAATGGACCAGACTTGTTGAAGTTACCAGACCATGATTAAATGAGATAAAGCTGGAGGCCCCAATGAGTAAGGAGCATACAGCTAATGGCTTCTGTTAGTGAACAGCAAAGGAAGGAAGCCCTAACATAGTGAAGTAGAAACGTTGGCTCTCAGATGCTTGGAAAATACAAACTCTCACCAGGCCTTGGTTGCAAGAATGCATCTGGAGGGTCCAGGTTCAAAATCACTGCCCTTACAGCTACAATTACAAACTACCATACTATATTGTGAACGGGGGGGGGGGGCTGGCAGCACAAAATCCTGTATAAGTTAGAGTAGATTGACTGAAAATCTATCTAAATGTATGGTTCTCTCCATACTGTTCACAACGTGCCCATGTGGCACGTAAGATGTTTTCATCTAGAAACTACAACTCCCCAGCAAGCCATTGGGAAGTAGTAACAGTTGGTCCGGCACCACAACATCAACATCTCAGGATTATAGGGTTTATAAGAGAACAATTCACCTTAATTGAATGAGATCCTTGCACTACCAAGATGAGGGGTTGATAGGAGCATTTCACATTCTGTTATTTTACATGGGAATTTGTATATGATTAGTGAGCATTATCATTATGCGTTCTTGACAAATGGGAAGGACACAATCATAGAAATGTGTCTTCCACTCATTACATCGTCGGACTGCAGACAGAATTCAGGCAGAAAAGACGGGAGGGGCGAGAGGGAACCTTCATGGAAGTATCAGCTAATGGTGCGAAGTACCCAGGGCTGAGGATTTAGCAGTATGGGGTAACTTTTAGGTTATGGAGAGGAGAAAAAATTGAGACCTGTCTGTTTAAATTGGCTACGCCAAAATATAAAACACACACTAGCTCGAAACAAGATTAAGGAGTTAGCACCGGTTGAAAAATGTAGTGAAGTAGCGCCCATACTGCATTCCCCAAATGGGAATTAAAATCACTTACCTGGTTGTGTAAAGTCCATCAAAAAAATAATACTGTCTACTACAAAAATAGCAAAATGACGTATCGGAATAGACGGAAAGGTGAAAGACCTTCAGGATCTCAGTACAGCAATTTCTACTGAGATAGTGTGTGGATGAAATGGCAAATCGTGCTTCTGAATCTCTTCTGCTAGTTCATTACATCCGCTGCTTGGGCTTTTAGGGGAGTCCCAGGTCCGACTTCCTACAGGGAGATGAGAGAAGTGAGTACGCTCGGGAGAATAGGATTAAAGTGCCGGGAGCCGGTTTCTTGAGGGTTCTCTGCATCCACCACGGCAGTACCCAGGATGAGGAATGTTGCCACAGTTTTGGAAAGCGCATGGTAAAACATCTAAAAGGGGAGAGGTTGGATCATTCACGTCACTGTCATAGCGTCCCCACTGATCGGTTCAGGAAAATTGTCCACTTCACCCACTCCGTATGCTGACTCCTCCACCCAACGTGAAGACACTTATAACGAAGTCTGAATTTCTCCTATTAACTAAACAGGAACGGAAAATCAATGGCCAAGCATCAATTTAAATTGTTGTCATCTGAATAAATTTTGTTAATATTTAACTTTCTTTAAAACCTGTAGATCATTTTGGCACTGAATTTCAGGAAAATATTTTCATTCATTCCTCTTCTAAGGAACGAACTGTACAAATTACAAATCTAATTTATAAGTTTAAAATGATTCGCATGTAATCAGGACAGAAATCCACCTTTGGCACCAAGCCCCCATAGACTTAAAATAGGGTCTGACATCACCAGCCGCAACGGACTGTGGGTACAAAGAAGAAAGGCAGCATTAATTGTCACATTGTGTCTATGCTGGCTTACAATATGTACTTATTGCCTTACAACGTACCTTGTAACGATCAGAAGAAACCCTGGCCAATCTTTTTGTGTTTCGACTGATTACAAAATGAAGGGGCGCCAGGAGTGGTTCTGTCTAATGTAAAAAGACTTTTAATAGAATCGATGATCCTTGAAAGTTGATCTATTAAATGTCTAATCAAGGTATGCCAGGTGTGTATTTTATTCGGTTTTAAACAATACAGCAGGACCTCAATATTATAAACCACCTTTAATGAAGAAAGCACCTTGTGGTTACCTTTCATTCTCACGTTGCAAAGGGAGAATCCAAAGGATTCTCATTCGACAGCTTTATTTAAAAAAAATGACACTGGCATTTATAAACTAGTAAAAGAAGGGGGGTCTCGAAGGGACATTACTTCACTAGGTCAGTAGGAATAGCAGGTGATATTGTTTCAATCAAAGGTTTATAGACCAACCTGACAGTTGATTTGTATCAGAACATTTTACCTTTGGGGGTTTGCCAACCAGCATGATCTGTGGATGGATGCAGGGGTTGAAATGGGATTTACATGGTAACAAATCTATCCCTGACGGAGGCTTGAAAGTTAACTTTCATGGTATGAAAGTGAAAAGTGAGAAACATTCAACATTTTCTTCGTGAGAATCAAAAACCAACTAAATGTCCACCCACTACCTGCCCCACGTACGGTTTAGTACAGCCGCCTGAAACAGAATATTCCTTATTGGGCAGGGAAGCTGGGTTCAGCATTGGAAATCATACCACCAGGATGAAATACAATTATGAGACGGAGGGACTTCCTTGGCCAAAATGACAGGAGGGATACGGAGCCCATGTTGTTTCATAAGCCGTTGTGACAGGGAGCAAAGAACCTGTTTGTTGTATTAAGGTCATAAAGGTACAATTTCTTGTTTAGCAGGGAGGAGACGACACTACAGTTAGGCTACTACTTTCATAGGGACAGTGAAACTGAGTAGTTCAAAAAAAGGTTTGACGCTAGAGGAAGTCGACATGTAGCCTCCTCTAACGCGAACATAGGAGGAAAACATTAGCGAATGGCATTCTAATTGGGAACCCCTTGTTGGCCTTCTAATACCATTATACTGCACAAAAAGTATATTGTAAGGGATCCAAAACTAAATAACTTCCTATATGGGAAATTACTGCGGGAAATGGGAAACTGGCAGCATGTAACAAAATGGACATCTTAAAGGGGAAGTGGGTGGAAAAATCACAGTTTTTAACCTAGGTATACATTTGTTTTGGAAATATCATTGATTTCATACCAAGTCGGAGGCTATATTGTCAGGATGTCAAATATAAGAAAATGCCAGGGTCGTGTCTGCTGTGACAGTTGTGAAACAAGAAATACTCACTGGGTTGGTGGATCCAAGGGGACATTTCAATATGACAGAAAGGTATCGGAGCCGTTCTTGGGGGCGTCCATGCAACGGTGGAAAGGAAGAGGAGGCTTCCGGGAGTAGCTACAGTCGAGGGCATTGTGGAGACACGCAGGTGGGACCCCAAAAGGGATTTGGCTCAGTGGTACAGAGGTGATGCCGGGAGTGCTCAGAACCGTAGATAGAAGTTGCGGTTTTGCAGTTGCACAGATTAAAAGGTTTGTTATAATATGAAATGTGCCTTGAATATAATCGCTGGTTATAAACCCCCCTCTCCAGCCTCTCAGGATGCCAACCAGAGTTGTTATAGGACTTTAAAAAATATAGGCATTTGTTGGTTGACTACCCTTTAACTTCCTCCAGAAGCTGTTGACCACACACTTCAGTTCTGGGAAGGGTTCTTCTGCTGCTGAAGGAGTTGCTTTTGGAATTCCGGTGAGTCCTGTGGTAGCTGCACTATACAGAATAGGAAAGCTGACTGCCCTGAGACAGAGGAGGAAACAGTAGGCGGGCCACAGGGGCTGCAACTTCTGTGTTTGGCAAATGGGGTTAATGGGAGGGGAAAGAGGGCTCAAGATTTGGTCAGTGACAAAAGGTTCCAGTTCCCCCTGTGCACCTGAAAAAAAAAAAACATCTAGACCATTGGTGTTTACACACTAACACGGTCCCGAACACAAACAGCTGTACACACGTGTAGCGATTCACTGGGTCCAAAATGTTGTCCGAAACGGACATTTGTGCACGCATTGTGAGCCGAGCCCCCACAATGTCATTCAATTGTTCATTATTTCTACTTATTTAATAAGATGCGCAAATGTTACCGTTTTGTTAAATCTTACAACAAATGTTTTTTAACTGCAGTAGGACCAGTAAAAGCTAACATTGATTGGGGTGCTGCCAAGATTAGTAGCCCTGGCGGATTATAATAAAATCTGTTTCTACTTTCGCAATTAAAACAAAATCATAGGTTAATTTTCCCTGCAAAACATCCCTATCTCTGAGGCACACACGCACGTTCAATGTCAGCAGGGTAGAAGAAACGGGGCTGGGCAAAGCTGTGGCATGTGATCTTTCACTCTACTGAGATTCGTTCTTGTATAAGTCGGGAGGAAGGAATCATTGCCTAGTTTTTGAATTATAGATTTACATTCTTCTGATGATGAAACCCAATCACTATTTAGACCTTAATAAAACCCAACAAAAGGGAGTTTCAGACCACGGGTTCTTTCAGTGTAAGATTAATAATAATAATAATAATACTATAAGTGTGGAATTCTGCCACCCCTCTCAGTGTGTTAAATGGTTGATACCTCATGGCCAGGCCCCGTGTTTACCAGGAAATTGTCTTGTTTTTGGAAGGTCCTTTATATGAAGAATAGATTTCTTGGCTTGATGGTTACTTATTTCCAGTTCGTACCGGGACATTTCCACGTGGCTCCTGTTAGCTACAGCAATCTGCAGGATTGTGTAACCGGTTAAGGTGGTGCTCCGCACAATAATTTGAACTGCTAAAATAGAAGTCCTGCAGTGTTAGATTATATACAGATCTATATATTTGCGTGCACACAGCTGACTTTATAATGGATTTTCACAAGCTGAATCTGGGATCTATTAACTTGATTAGAACCCCTAGGGGGATGGCATAGTAACAGAAGGATTTATGGTGCCCATATTTGCTTTGTCACTAGGTATATAAGATCAAATTTCATTGACATTTTAAAATATTTCAGATTCATCTTTTAGTTTTGGAGAATGATGAAGGATTACTGGAGCTGTAGATTGTAGGTTTATTCCTAACCATCTCACTTCTGGCCTAGTCTTCTTAGGAATTGAGCGTCCATAGGGCCAAAATGTGGGCGGGCCATGTGGGATCAGGGCTTGAAAATGACAATAGCAAAAAAAAGATTTATTTTAATGTGTGGTGTTTTATATGGAGTAACGAGCGCATATTGTTTGCAGGGCGCCTGGCAATATTCCACTGTACAATCCAACATGAACAGTACATGCTGGGTTACAGAGTTAAGTCCTGATCGAACCAAGTTTGTTTGATGTGAAGTGAAAGGTCTGGGAAAGGTTTTGGCACCAGATTACAGGACATGGGATTAAAACTGTTTTCTCTGGGGTTTAGGCTCTCTATTGCCTCCCTTTAAATGCATGAGAAATTTGCTATCATATAAACGCTGTTATAATAAATAAATGAACTTATGTCATTTACTCACATGCGTAACATTGACGTCAGATATATATACTTTTTGTGTATATATATTGTTGCTAAATTGGGTGTATTTGTAGCAAATTGCATTGTATTTAGTAGCAATTTCACAGTGTTGCAGACTTAGATCGTTGTCCCGTACACAGGAACAAATACATCTATCTTGATTTAATTGTGAAGTTTGTCACAGGCAGGACACACACATTTGTAAAAATGCTCACAACTCGCTATAAATATAATGCAATTTGCTTCGATTGCGCAACATTGTGTTAATCTCTAGAGGAACCCTTTATATACAGAATACAAAGAACCTTGGCAGAGAAATATGGCCGATTATAAATACTTGTACGTGTATGGTTGGCTTAAAACCAGATGCTGAAATTTTCTTAGCACCGCCGACAAAACCATTAAAGAATTGTGGCATCACCAACGTGACTGGAAAAGAGCCAGACAACCTTCAGCAGTTCACTCTCCGAGTTTGAAGGAAAACATCTGATGTAAATCTGATGCAGGCTCATCGAGCCTGAGAACACAGAATCATCACAAAAGTAAGTTTGTTTTAAATTTGTGTGTTCACTTCACACCACGCAGATCTGTCAACACTAATTCAACAATCACTTAAGGGACGAAAAAGACGAGAGACGGGCCACCCCAACAAACCACACATATAAATCTCTGTACAAACACCTCTCCTCCCCACCTCAAATACCCCAGCTCTCGTCCAGCAGGACACAAAGAGCGTGATGTGCGTTCATCTGAGTAGCAAGTGGTACAGTGTCGGCATGGCCAGACGGGACGCGCGATCCGTTGTGTGCCACTAGTGGTGGAGGAGGAAGGAAGGGCAGTGCTTGAGGGCTGCTTGGCTTGTGCTTCTTCTGCTTGTACCTTGTTAACTTGGCTGTATCCATGTAGTGTAGTCAGACATCAGACGTCTGCAAGAGCGCGTGAAGGTGGGTAGATCGTATTGGAGTGGACACCTTCAAAAACACAAGCGTAGAGTGAAATGTGAAAGAAGGTGCAAAGCCAAAAACAGAATGAATCAGGACAAATATACTTCCCACCCCCGCCACTTCTCTTCTTCCACTATTAACAGTTACAAAGGGTGAGGGACCTAAACTCTTAACGTTCTCACCCGGGGTACTTTACCGATCACTGTTATCTACAGGATATTTCCCTCACCCTCCTCCAGTACTGCTCTTACTTGGCTCTGCAATCCACAATGTAGCCCAGGTGAAGACGCGCTTGCAAAGAAGCAGTGTTACTATTTGCCAGATTGCAGTGTACCGACAGTAAGTAACAGCTCGGAGGGAGCGAAGAAACACAAGAGGCACAGGAAAACTTGTATAAAGTCCAAACTGATTCTGTAAAGTACCAGGGTGAGGAACTTAATAGGTTTAGGTCCTCTACCTGGGTACTATTCAGACATCTATATATATACATATTCAGGGTTATTCATAAAAGTTCTTATCTTGTAAAAATAGTGCTAATTTTGCCCCGACCAAACAGATGTTAGCTTTCCAAAGTAAATAAAGAAAAAAAAAAAATCTGATGGTGGGGCAAATAGCAACCATTTTACCAATAAAGAACTTCATTGAATAAAACCTTATCGTTAAAAAATGGTGCTAATTTCCCCCAACCAATCGATGTTAGTTCAAAATGTTAAAAAGATCTGATGGTTGGGGCCGCAAGATTAGCAAACATGTATTAATGATAAGAACTTTTATGAATACCCTGAGTAAAAAATAAGACCAAGCCTCTATAAGGAAACAGCTCTACAAACCCAGCATTCCTTTAAAAGGCTTATACTGAAAAGAAAGTTTTACTGTTTTAACATGACCATTATGGGAAACTAGTAATTCTTCCCAACATATACTACATTTATTTTATCTGCCCCTCTTTAGATTCCAATCTGAACCATCTTACCTTTCAAGTGTCAATCAAGTGCCTTATTAGCATTAATCTCTTCTGCTGTATTGACAGTTGGTTCATGGTGAGGAAAATTCCCTCTTTCAGTGCTTTCTTATAGTGATTACTGAGCCTGTGGGGGGATACTGCGTCGAGCAACAAGTACTGAATTGATGGGCCTATGGCACACACACCTCAGTGTAAGTGTCCTTACATAGATGATTTAGTAGATGTAAGATGAGGGAAGTAATTGTTTCAGTGATAGCTGCGCCTTAACTATCAGCAGAGATGGAGAAAAGCCAATTCTAAATTCCAGAGTAGAAAAAGATTGGCAATCTTAATAGGTATAAAAACAAGCAACTACCTTGAATTTATCTATGTTAAAACAGTTCAGGTTCCAGTTTCCCATTAATGTCTTACCCTGTTACTATTTCTGTAAATGTTCGATGACACGAGATAAGTGTCATTGGCTGCAGGATGTCACATGTGTTGGAACAATATCCACATGATTCAAAAACAAAGTGACAATCTGCAATATGTACCAACAGTGAACAAAGACATTTAAATAGAACATTAAAGCAATTGTACTGGGAAAAAAAAGTTCTATTTCAGGGACTGTTGTGGAATGCTGTCTAAAAAAACGTTAGGGGGCAGTTATCTCTGACATTCAAAAAGTGTTTGGGTGTACTAATAGGACTGGACAGAGTATCCAGGGTTACACCTGGTGGCTAGCATGGTGGTGGGTATTTGTAATGGTTGTGTCCTTGTTCAGGTTGGTGTGACTAAGGGGACATGGGACCTGAGGCTTGTTTTTTTCGTGGAGGGGTTGAACGTAAATGGACTATGTCTTGTTTTCAACCCAAAATAAAGTAATGGATCAGAAGAATGAAAGCAGTTGATGATAGATTTATGTATTATAGAGGCTCAAACCAATCAGGTGTGAACTTTATAATGGCAGTTAGATCACATTGATTGGTTCCTCAGATTAGTGAAGCACAGGACAAACTTTTGCAGCTCTATTAATAAGCTGCCTGTGTACTATAGTCCAAAAAAAATCAGTTAATGGTGCGCAGTGGTGTTAGATAACACGCAGACAAACGAGTGCTTGTGGCCTGTGGAACAGGTGGAGTGGGCAGGCAGAAGTGGGCCAGAATCCAGGCAGGAGAGGGCCACAACCCTCAACCAGAACCGAATATATCTTACCCAGAGAACTGTCGTTATCCTCAGTCTCACTGGCATTCTAAACAGAGTAAGTCGTTTGATTCACACACCTTTCACACAGTGTCCTGAGGGAACAGAGAAAAAACTATTTCTTTCTGCTGAATTTGGAAGACTTTTAAGCTCGTACAAACTGACTATTTTCTGCCACAATGCCATTAAACGAGTAAACTTGTGTCCGGTTGGGCATCGTTTCATTGATCTGCTGGGTGGTAGATTACCAACTATGCCAGACCAACTGGTGGACAAAGGTGTGATCATCATCCGAGAACGGACGTTCATCGCACAAGCGCTTATGGCTGGTAACAAGCGGATAATTTGGCCCAAACTGATCACTCAACATAAAACTGTCGACAGAATCAGGGAGATTAAAAGTTCTATTGTTAAAAATGGTTGCTAATTTTGCCAACACAATCAGATCTTAATTAACTTTGAAAGTTAACTCTACGATTGGTGGTGGGAAAATTGCACCATATTAACGATAGAACTTTTATTGAATCTCATGGCAGTTACAGATAATATTTAGAGTAGTAGCTCTCTCAGCCATGGATTATAACCTGCGTGTACAAGGCCTAAAACAATAGCATGTGTGTCCTATAGTACATGTTATAATTATATTTAAAACACCTTCAGTGACAACATGACTCCTCATCCTACCACTGGTTCCCTTTTGTCAACTTGCTGTTCTTCACTTCTGGAATGTTTTAAATGTATTTTCTTATATTTATTTTCCTATGAATTTTACTTAATCCCTGAGCCACAAACTTGCAATTAAAGATGGGTACACACCACATTCTGTGTATGGTTTGGTTAGCCGGAAATACCAAAACGATCAGATATGCCAGTCTTCTATGGGCCCGCTCAATCGTTCATGGCAAACTGTCGACTGAGGCTACTTTTTTACCGCGACCCACAATGATTTGTCCGGTCAAAGCTTGCTAGTGGTGAACATTCAGCCGGGACAAAGAATCCGATGGTGTGAACCAGCCCTTAGTGCCCCAACACCACAAGCTATCACTATCTCTTTATAACGGTGGGGTTATACTGGAGGACCCAGAGGAAACCCCTACAAGGGATTCGGTGAACAAGTCCAACATTTATATCACCTTCATCAGCTCTTGTCTTCCTCGCTGAGTCATTTTTGCGTGTAATGTGAAACAATTCCTGTTCACGCTTACGTGTTGCTAACTTCCTCAGGGTGTGAAAACGTTTGCGCACTTTTGTCATCCCTCACTTCACCTAGGAAAAAAATTGAATTGTAAGTTTGCATTTAACTGTCATAGTTAGTTGATGACTGTAAACAACCATGCACAGTCCTAAAACTACATACAATAGTCTCTGATCTGCGTTGCACAAACTGTAGGATTGAATGGCCATTTCAGCTAACTATTACTTGGTGTGATGGCATTCAGGACCCAGCCAATCGAAGGCCCAACTGACACCCTACACAGATATTTGCCCGAAAAGGACGTTTGTACCACATTGTGTGTTGCAGGGTGTATTTGCGTCAGAGGGCATATTCGCTAAATCCAGAACTAATCTACACACATGAACTTAAACCAGACTAACCTCCTTAACCATCGATTTAAATTAGTGTTGGCTTCCGGATGAAGGTCATCTGGGTTCTTACCTTTAGCAGTTTGGCGGAGAGGATACTGAGAATAAGAACACTGCACAAATATAGAGGTGATTGATGTACATTGAGCTGTGGGCTCCTACCATGTCCAATCCAAAATAAACAGTACAGAAGTATCTGTGGTATTCAGTTAGATCAGGTCCAGTTACGATCCCTCAGCAACATTTTTATATTTGCAATACATATATTAGTGTCTTTCATAGTCAGAGCTGTGACACTAGTCCAACACAATTTGTGGGATAGCGTAAATGTGTATGGATTGGCCCCATTAGAGAGAGACCAAAACATTTGGACGTTGTATGGGCAAATCGTCCGACGATGCTCCTGTGTATTTTGCAACGATTGGTCAGTTTTACATATACTAAATACCATACATTTCTAAACACATAATACTATTCCACCAGGATTTCTCAATGTCCTTCCCCTGACTCACTAAACTCCATCTTAGTATGAAGTGATACAGTAAGTACTTACCTCTCTAACATCCACCATCAATAGGACATTATTATGAAACCCATTGCACAGACCACTATTGAGATCAGATTTGGCTCCTGCACCAGGTTGTTATTTCAGTAAGTGTACCGATCAGGGGAAACTTCCAGGGGCCTTCATACGCGTGATAAGCGTTTAAAAAACAGCTGATCGTGGGGGGGCCCTCTTACCGTCCGGGTCCACCGGGGTCGTGGGGGTGTGGAGTAGTTACGCCACTGGTACTGATTAAATGGCGAGGTTGGAGGAGGAGGATAGGCAAGTATTTTATATAAGCCCAGTCTCGGAAATCACTCAGGCAGCTGCATGGTGAAAGTTACTTAGTAGGGTACAGTATTCCCCCTAACATGCCACTGAGCAGGGGCAGGTGACTCACTGGAGGGCTGGTAGTTTGATGACCCCCTGAGTTAGATCAAACTGGACTGTCCCAGTCAATCAGATGTTAGCTTTTTAAATGGAAGTGAACATCTGATTGGTGGGGCAAAATGTTAACATTTTTAACAATAGAAACTTTTATTACATTGCCCTGTGGGTTTCTTAATTGGACATAAGTGGCCTCCTTGACAACTCTTAGACCCAATCTGTTCTTTGGCCGCAAGATGTTGACATTACAATCTCAAACATATGTCTCTGTTTCCTGGACTTTCTTCTGTTTTGGGCCATACGTTGGGCAAGCTTGTGTTTTGCCTCCCCCACATGTAAATCAGGCACTCCACTGCCATTAGTAGTATATATTTTGACTCTCTTGGGTTTCATTATGGCTTTTGGACGACCAGCTTGCTTGCCCCAATGTGTTGTTGGGTTTAAGGCAGGACACGGATATGTGTTCTTGAAAATCCTTTAATGTCACTTGCCGTTAATGCAGATAGGGCACCACATTCCCAGGGTATTATTGCAACTATTTCTAATTGTGATCCAGTCAGATGACTAGCGAAATTGTTTCCAAGAAACCTAAAATTTCCAAGTCCAGGTACCTACACTGAATACACAGAAAGGAAACTCACACTAGTCAAAAGCATACACCAACTGGCATCTCTCTTCATCATTCAAATATCGGATCTTGGGTGGGCTTGTGTGGAGGGGAAGGGATCAGAGCCGATCCACAGGGATGACGGGTCTGAGAGGAACAATTGCCTATAACTAGAAACAAAGGTATAACAGTGTAACGGAGGAGAATATATAAAAAGTGATTAAAAAAGTACTGAGATCTGGGGGAGCAGGGAGTATGATATTATAGACGGATGGCCATCTTACCCGCCTTTTCAGCATTTTGGTATTATGCCTCCTTGATCGTTTGTCTCTCTGGAAGGCAAGGGTCCAGCTGTATAGGAAGTCCAACCCTTACTTTCACCTTCTCTGAACAATTCTGTTCTCCCAGGGTACTGCAGAGAGTGTAGGTGATTTTTTTGATCGAGGGCCATGACTGGGCTATATGCATGTAAACTTTACTAACAGTTGATTGAGCAGAACTTAGATTGAACATCGTTCCCTCTGAAGTGTAAATCGACTCTCAAACAGAAAAACCACTCACAAAATGCCACCGTATTGGCTTCCATTGATTCAACATTCTGAACATATCACGCAGTTAAGCTTTGGTGTATGCGGGCAATAGAAAAGACTAGCTCACAGTCGCTTACCGTTGGAGAGAAACTTTTAACAACTCATTCAGGAAAGCGGAATTTTCCACCTCGTGTGGAAACCTCCTGCCAACAGTTCTTTCATATAGCCTCCGGACTGTAAGAAAAAAAAGACATGTGTTGTTAATCCACTAAACAGGTCTCTGTGTGTGTGCACCTACCAAAGGACTAGGACCACAGATGCAAAGGAGCCTTCTAAACATTACACCCAACAGCTTACCATAAAGCAAAAGAATCAATTTTATGGCAAGAGACACTATGGGGCTCATGCAATTAAAAGGAGCAAACATTGCCAATGCTATTGATCGATGGCAACCAATCAAGAGTTATTTAACTCCGAGTAACTGATTGGTGATGCAAATAAATACCACATATGTCTTTAGTTCAACTATATAGTTATAAACCAGCGTAAACGTAATTTTGGGAGTTTTTACTCATGTAGGGGCCCTCTGAATGCTTTCCCATTCCGTGGAGATTGGATTTTAGTGTTCCAAGAAGAGTCTAACACAGAATCTGAGGCCTGAAAAAGGGGACAATGAGAGTCAAATGCAATGCACCATACTTACAGATCCATAGAAACTGAAAAAGCAAGGATCATTTAGTAAGCGTATGCTAAATTACACATGGCAAGATTTCATGTTATATACTACAACCCCTCTAATTCCTTGTTAACACTGGTCACAACAGCTTGAATTATATATTCACCGTCCCTGTCGGTTGCAAAGGATTTTGTAGCTTTATGCTGCAAAAAAAGCAGCAAGAAGGCCGAGAAAGGTGTTAGTGTTGGGAAGCAAAAACCATAACTGAGAAGATGTCAACAGGAAACAGGAACTTAATAAGATGGGGTACACACCCATGGCCAATTAATCTGATGGTCACAGTAAAAGAGCCGTGGCTGAAAATATCCTGGGACCGGTCCGCGGGGTCTATAGGGAAGGCCAGCTCTATGATGACTATGATTTCCGGCATCAACCAGATCGGTTATGGAAACGTTTCAGCAGCAAGACGAAAAGAAAGACCGATACATGGAATATGTCACAAAGGACTAGAGGAGATCTGCCAGTAAAGGGACAGACGATGAGACCGCCTGGAGATGTGAGAGACGTAGGGAGAGAGACTGAGATGTCCGTGAGGAAGAGAGACTGAGACCTGTCCGTGAGAGAGAGAGAGACTGCGACCGTCCGGAGGTGAGGGAGAGAGACTGAGACTGTCCGGAGGAGAGAGACTGCGGACCTGTCCGTGAGGAGAGAGACTGAGACCTGTCGTGAGGAGGAGAGACTGAGACCTGTCCGTGAGGAGAGAGACTGAGGAGACTACCTGTCCGTGAGGAGAGAGACTGAGATGAGCGTACCGTGAGGAGGAGAGACTGAGACCTGTCCTTTGAGGAGAGGGAGGACGTATGAGAGAGAGACTGAGGACATGTCCGTGAGGAGAGAGACATGAGATTTTCCCCCCTCTTCCATGAAGCGGGCCACTTTCCTGGGAGAAACAGAGATAGACTGTAGGACTGGACTGTCAGTGAGGAGAGAGAAGAGAGACCTGTCAGTGAGGGAGAGACTGAGACCTGTCCAGTATTGCGGACGAGGGAGACGGAGGACTGTCATGTGAGGGAGAGGAAGGACTGCTGGGGGGACTGAGACCTGTCCGTGAGGAGACGAGGAGAGGGACCTGTCAGTGAGGAGAGGAGATGAGGAGACCTGAGACATCGTCAGTGAAGGAGGGAGAGACGTGAGACCGTCAGTGAGGGAGAGGGGAGACTGACACATCAGTGAGGGGAGGAGACATGACACCTGTGCGGTTGAGGAGAAGAGAACTGACACCTGCGGTGGAGGGACGAGACGTGAGACCTGCGGTGAGGAGAGAGACTGAGACCGGTCCGGGGGGGAGACGACGAGTGAGACCTGTCAGTGAGGGGAGGGAGAATGAGACTGACACTGTCAGTGAGTAGAGAGACTGAAGCCCTTCAGTGAGGGGAAGAGCTGAGACCTGTCTAGGGAGAGAGAGAGGATGTCCAGTGAGGAGAGAGAGATGTTAGTGAGGAGAGAGACTGTCAGAGTGAGGAGCGAGAGGACTGTCAGTGAGGAGAGAGGACTGTCAGTGAGAAGCAGAAGGGGAGACTGAACCGTCAGTGAGGAGAGGAGACTGTCAGAGAGAAGAGACTGAGACCTTCAGTGGGAGCGGAGCGTGACCATGTCAGGAGGGGAGACTGACACTGTCAGTGAGGAGGAGAGAGACTGGACACCTGTCAGTGAGGAGAGAGACTGACACCTGTCAGTGAGGAGAGAGGACTGACACCTGTCAGTGAGGAGACGAGACGACACCTGTCAGTGAGGATAGAGCCTGTCAGTGAGGAAAAGACGGAGGACCGTCAGTGAGGGGAGGACTTGACAACCTGTCAGTTGAGGGGAGAAGGGACTGACACCCTCCCATGTCCGTGGGGGAGCTAGAGCTGACCACTGTCCCAGTGCGGCGAGAGATGCGACCTGTTAGTGAGGGGGAAGAGAGGACTGAGGACATGTCAAGTAAGGAGAGAGAAGAGACTGTGAGTGAGGAGAGAGACTGAGACCTGTGAGTGAGGAGAGAGACTGAGAACTGTTCAGTGAGGGGGAGAGCTCTCCCCCTCACTGAACAGTTCTCAGTCTCTCTCCTCACTCACAGGTCTCAGTCTCTCTCCTCACTCACAGTCTCTTCTCTC
The DNA here is from genome assembly GCA_019447015.1 of Hymenochirus boettgeri. Lineage (NCBI taxonomy): Eukaryota > Metazoa > Chordata > Amphibia > Anura > Pipidae > Hymenochirus > Hymenochirus boettgeri. The sequence continues at coordinate 14,332,283 of CM033476.1, read as the reverse complement.
TCCTTACTTGACATGTCCTCAGTCCTCTCTTCCCCCTCACTAACAGGTCGCATCTCTCGCCGCACTGGGACAGTGGTCAGCTCTAGCTCCCCCACGGACATGGGAGGGTGTCAGTCCCTTCTCCCCTCAACTGACAGGTTGTCAAGTCCTCCCCTCACTGACGGTCCTCCGTCTTTTCCTCACTGACAGGCTCTATCCTCACTGACAGGTGTCGTCTCGTCTCCTCACTGACAGGTGTCAGTCCTCTCTCCTCACTGACGGTGTCAGTCTCTCTCCTCACTGAACAGGTTGTCAGTCTCTCTCCTCCTCACTGACAAGGTGTCAGTCTCTCCTCACTCGGCAGTCGCTCCCCTCACTGACGGTCCAGTCTCTTCTCTTCTCGACAGTCTCTCCCTCACGACAGGTTCCGTCTCCCCCCCCTCTGCTTCTCACTCGACAGTCCTCTCTCCTCACTGACAGTCCTCTCGCTCCTCACTGACAGTCTCTCTCCTCACTACACATCTCTCTCTCTCTCACTGGACATTCTCTCTCTCTCCCTAGACGGTCTCAGCTCTCTCCCCTCCACTGAAGGGTCTCAGTCTCTCTACTCACTGACGTGTCAGTCTCTTCTTCCCTCACCCTCACTGACAGGTCTCATCAGTCGTCTCCCCCCGGACCAGGTCTCCAGTCTCTCTCCTCACCCGCTGTGTCTCACGCTCGTCACCTCACCGCAGTAGGTCAGTCTCCTTCTCCTCAACCGCAACAGGTGTCCATCTCCTCCCTCACTGATGTGTGCAGTCTCCCCTCTCCCTCACTGACGGTCTCACGTCTCTCCTCCCCTTTCACTGACGATTCTCAGGTCTCCTCGTCCTCCTCTCCTCACTGACAGGTCTCTCTCCTCCTCACGACAGGTCTCAATCCTCTCCTGAGTCCTTCCTCTCCCACTCACTGACATGTCCTCCGTCTCCTCTCTCCAATACTGGACAGGTCTCAGTCTCTCTCCTCACTGACTAGGTCTCATCTCTCTCCTCACTGACAAGTTCAGTCTCTCTAGAGTCTCGATCTCTGTTTGCTCAGGACAAGTGGCAGTCTTCTCAAGGTGGAAGGAGGGGGGAAAGTCCATTCTCTCTCCTCACGGACATGTCCTCAGTCTCTCCTCACTGACGTCTCAGTCTCTCCTCTCTAAAGGACAGGTCTCAGTCTCTCTCTCCTCACGGTACAGCCAGTCTCAGTCTCTCTCCTCACGGACAGGCAGTCTCTCTCATCTCTCTCCTCATCGACAGGTCTCAGTCTCTCCTCCCTCACGACGAGTCTCAGTCTCTCTCCTCACGGACAGTCTGCAGTCTCTCTCCTCCGGACAGTGTCCTCAGTCTCTCTCCCTCATCTCCCCGGACAGGTCCAGTCCCTCTCTCTCCTCACGGACAGGTCTCCAGTTCTCTCCTCACGGACATCTCAGTCCCTCTCTCCTCACGGTCAGTCCTCACTACTCCCAGGTCTCATGTCTGTCTCCTTTACTGGCAGATCTCTCCAGTCCTTTGTGACATATTCCAGTATCGGTCTTTCTTTTCGTTGCTGTTGCCTGCTACAACGTTCATAATCCGATCTGGTTGATTGCCCGGTAAATCTAGCGATCATAGACTGGCCTTCTATAGACCCCGCGGACCGGTCCCTAGATATTTCAGCCACTGGCTACTTTTACTGGACCATCAGATTTAATTGGCATGGGTGTGTACTCCATCTTATTAAGTTCCTGTTTCCTGTTGACATCTTCTCAGTTATGGTTTGCTTCCCAACACTAAACCTTTCTGCCTTCTTGCTGCTTTTTTTGCAGATTACAAGCCTACAAATCCTTCTGCAAACCAGCAGGGACGGTGAATATATAATTCAGCTTTGTGACCAGTGTTAACAAGGAATTAGAGGGGTTGAGATATAACATGAATCTTGCCATGTGTAAGTTAGCATACGCTTACTAAATGATCCTATCTTTTCAGTTTCTATAGGATCTGTAAATATGTTCGCATTGCATTGACATCTCATTGTCCCCTTTTTCAGGCCTCAGATTGCTGTGTTAGACTCTTCTTGGACACATAAAATCCAATCTCCACGGAATGGGAAGCAATTCAGGGGCCCTACAGTGAGTAAAAACTCCCAAAATTACGTTTACGCTGGTTTATAACTATTGTTGAACTAAAGACATATGTGGTACTTTATTTGCATCAACCAATCAGTTACTACGGAGTTAAATAACCCATCTAGATTGGTTGCCATGATCATAGCAGTGGCACATGTTTGCTCCTTTTAATTGCATGAGCCCCATAGTGTCTTTGCCATAAAATGGATTCATTTTGCTTTATGGTAAGCTGTGGTGTATGTGTTAGAAGGCTCCTTTGCATCTGTGGTCTAGTCCTTTGGTTAGGTGCACACACACAGAGACCTGTGTAGTGCGATATACACACAGTCTTTTTTTTCTTACAGTCCTGGAGGCATATGAAAGAACTGTGGCAGGAGGTTTCCACAGCGAGGTTGGGAAAATTCCGCTTTCTGAATGAGTTTTAAATAAGTTTCTCTCCAAGGGTAAGCGACTGTGAGCTAGTCTTTCTATTGCCGCATACACAAGCTTAAACTGCGTGAATGTTCAGAAGTGTGAATCAATGGAAGCCAATACGGTGCATTTTGTGAGTGGTTTTCTGTTTGAGAGTCGATTTACACTTCCAGAGGGGAACGATGTTCAATCTAGTTCTGCTCCAATCACACTGTTAGTCAATTTACAGCAATAAGCCCGTATGGCCCTCGATCCATCACCACTCTCTGCAGTACCTGGGAGACGAATTTTCAGAGAAGGTGAAAGTAAGTGGTTGGAACTTCCTTATACACTGGACCCTTTGCCCTTCCAGAGGAGACAAACAGATCAAGGAGGCATAATACCAAAATGCTGAAAAGGCAGGTAAGATGGCCATGCCGTCTATAATATCATACTCCCTGCCTCCCTCCAGATCTCATACTTTTTATTCACTTTTTAGTATATTCTTCCTCCGTTACACTGTTATACCTTTGGTTCTATTAGTCAGATTGTTCCTCTCAGACCCCGTCATCCTGTGGAATCGGACTTCTGATCCCTTCCCCTCCAGCCATCCAGCCCGACCCAAGAATCCGATATTTGATGATGAAGGAGATACCAAGTTGGTGTATGCTTTTGATGTTGAGTTTCCTTCTGTGTTTTCAGTGTGGTACATGGACCTTGGAAATTTTAGGTTTCTTGGAAACATTTCGCTAGTCATCTGACTGGTCTAATTAAATATGTTGCAATAATACCCTGGGAATGCGGTTGCCCTATCTGCATTAACGGCAAGTGACATTAAAGGATTTTCATAGACACCAGTATCCGTGTCTGCCTTTAAACCCAACAACACATTGGGGCAAGCAACTGGTGTCGTCAAAAGCCATATGAAACCCAAAGAGCAAAAATATACTACTAATGCAGTGAGTGCCTGATTTAACATGTGGGGGAGGCAAAACACATGCTTCCCCACGTATGGCCCAAAACAGAAGAAGTCCAGGAAAGAGACTATGTTTGAGATTGGTAAATGTCAACATCTTGCGGCCAAAGAACAGATGGTGTCTAAGAAGTTGTCAAGGAGGTCCACTTATGTCCCAAATTAAGAAACCACAGGGCAATGTTAATAAAGTTTCTTATTGTTTAAAATTGGTTAACATTTTGCCCCCAACCAATCAATGTTCACTATTTCCCATTGTAAAAAGCCTAACACTGATTGACTGGGACAGTCCCAGTTTGATCTAACTCAGGGGTCATCAAACTACCAGCCCCTCCACGGTGAGTCATCCTGGCCCCTGCTCAGTGGCATGTTAGGGGGGAAAAAAATACTGGTACCCTACAAGTAATCTTTCACCATGCCAGCTGTCTGAGGTGATTTTTCCGAGACTGGGCTTATATAAAAATGACTTGCCTATCCCTCCTTCCTCACCAACCTCCGCCTTTAATCAGTACCAGTGGGCGTAACTACTTCCACAGCCACCCACGACCCCGGTGGACCCGGACGGGTAAAGGGCCCCCCCACGATCAGCTGGTTTTTAAACGTCTTATCACGCTATGAAGGCCCCGGAGTTACCCCTGATCGGTAACACTTACTGAAATAACAACCTGGTGCAGAGCCAAATCTAGAACTCAATAGTGGGTCTGTGGCACTGGGTTTGCATAATAATGTCCTAATTGATGGTGGATTTAGAGGTAAGTACTTAACTGTACTTGCCTTCATACTAAGAAGGAGTTTAGTGAGTCACGGGGGAGGACATTGAGAAATCCTGGTGGAATAGTATTAATGTTTTAAAATGTATGTATTTAGTATATGTAAGAACTGACCACTCGTTGCCAAAATACAACAGGAGCAATCGTTCGGACGATTTGCCCATACAACCGTCCAAATGTTTTTGTCCTCTCTCAATTGGGGTCCAATTCCATACACATTTACGCTATCCACAAATTGTGGTTGGATGTTGTCACAGCTCTGACTTGAAAGACACTAATAATACTGTATTGCAAATATAAAAATGTTGGTCTGAGTGGAATCGTTAACTGGACCCCTGATCTAACTGAATAGCCACTAGCATACTTCGGTACTGTTTATTTTGGTGATTGGACATGGTATGAGCCCACAGCTCAATGTACATCATCATCCTTCTTCACATATTGTGCAGTGTTCTTGATTCTCAGTATCACTCTCCGCCACCTGCTAACAGAGTAAGAACCCAGATGACCTTCTTCGGAAGCCTCAACACATAAATTAATAAATCGACTGGTTAAGTGAGGTCGTCTGTTTAAGTTCACATGTGTGTAAGATAGTTCTGGAATTTGCGAATATCCCCTGACGCAATACACCACTGCAACACACAATGGTGTACAAACAGTCCTTTCGGGCAAATTACTGTGTAGGTGTCATTTGGGCCTCGATTGCTGGGTCCTGAATGCCCATCCACCAGTAATAGTTAGCTGAAATGGCCATTCACATCCTACAGTTTGTGGCAACGCAGATCAGAGACATTGTATGTAGTTTTAGTTAGACTGTGCATGGTTGTTTACAGTCAATCAACTACCTAGTGGACAGTTAATTGCAACTTTACAAATTCAAGTTGTTTTCTTCCTCGGTGAAGTGAGGGAATGACAAAAGTGGCGCAAACGTTTTTCAACCCTGTGAGGAGTAGCACAACGTAAAGCCTGATTACAGGAACTTTTGTCACATTACACGCAAAAATGACTCATCAGAGGAGACAAAGAGCTGTATAAGTGTGATATAAATGTTGGGACTTGTTTCACCCGATCCCTTGTAGGTGGTTTCCTCTGGGTCTCCAGTATAACACCCACCGTTATATAAGGATGGATAGCTTGTGGTGTTGGGGCACTAAGGGCTGGTCCACCATCGATTCTTTGTCCGGCTGAATGTTCACCACTACAAGCTTTGACCGGTCACAAATCATTTGTGGGTCGCGGTAAAAAAGTAGCGCCAGTCGCCAGTTTTTGCGCATGAACGATTGAGCGGGAGGTCCCATAGAGAGACTGGCATATCTGATCGGATTTGGTATTTCCAGCTACCAAACCATACACAGAACATTGTGTGTGTACCCATCTTTAAATTGCAAGTTTGTGGCTCAGGATTATAGTAAAATTCATAGGAAAATAAATATAAGAAAATCATTTAAAAACATTTCCAGAAGTGACAGACAGGCAATTAGACAAAATGGGAACCAGTGGTAGGATGAGGAGTCATGTTGTCACTGAAGGTGTTTTAAATATAATTAATAACAATTATAAACTATAGGAACACACTGCTATTGTTTTAAGGCCTTGTACAACGTCAGGTTGAATAATCCATCGGCTGAGAGAAGCTACTACTCTAAATATTAAGTCTGTAAGCTGCATTGAGATTCAAATAAAAAGTTCTGATCGTTAAATGGTGCAATTTTTCCCACGACCAATCGTAGGTTAACTTTCAAAGTTAATTAAGATCTATTGTGTTCGGCAAAATTAGCACCATTTTTAACAATCAGAACTTTTTAATCTCCCTTATTCTGTCGACAGTTTTTATGTTGAGTGATCATTTGGGGCCAAAATTAAATCCCGCTTAGTTGACCACGCCCAAAGCTCTTGTGCGATGAACCGTCCGTTCTCGATGATGATCACACCCTTTTTCACCATAGTTGTCTGGCATAGTTGGTAATCTCCTTACCCAGCAGATCAATGAACGATGCCCAACCGGACACAAGTTTACTCGTTTAATGGCATGTGCAGACTAAATAGTCAGTTTGTACGAGCTTAAAAGTCTTCCAAATTCAGCAAGAAAGAAATAGTTTTTTCTCTGTTCCCTTCATGCACTGTGTGAAAGTGTTAAATCAAACGACTTACTCTCGTTTAGAATGCCAGTGAGACTGAGGAATAACGACAGTTCTCTGGGTAAGATATATTCGGTTTCTGGTTGAGGGTTGTGGCCCTCTCCTGCCTGGATTCTGGGCCCACTTCTCCTGCCCACTCCACCTGTTCCACAGCCACAAGCACTCGTTTTCTTGCGTGTTTGCAGCACCATGCAGCACATTAACTGTATTTTTTTGGGACTATGTACAGGCAGCTTATTAATAAGAGCTGAAAAGTTTGTCCTGTGCTTCCAATCTGAGTGAACCAAATCAAATGTGATCTAACTGCCATTATAAAGTTCAACACCTGATTGGTTTGTACCTCTTAAACATAAATCTATCATCAACTGCTTTATTCTTCTGATCCATTACCTTTATTTTGGGTTGAAAACAGACAATAGTCCATTTACGTTCAACCCCTCCACGAAAAAAACAAGCCTCAGGTCCTATGTCCCTTAGTACACAACCTGAACAAGGACATCAACCATTACAAATACCCACCACCTATGCAAGCCACCAGGTGTAAACCCTGGATACTCTGCCAGTCCTTTATACACCCAAACCCTTTTTGAATGGTCAGAGATAAGCTGACCTAACGTTTTTTAGACAGCATTCCACAACCATCCCTGAATAGAAACTTTTTTTTCCCAGTACAATTGCTTATTGTTCTATTGTAAATGTCGTTGTTCACTGTTGGTACATAATTGCAATTGTCACTTTGTTTTTAATATGTGGATATTGTTCAACAACAGTGTGGACATCCTGCAAGCCCACTGACAACTTTATCTCGTGTCATCGACATTTACCAGAAATGAGTAAAGGGCTAAGACATTAATGGGAAACTGGATACGCTGAACTGGTTCAACATAGATAAATTCAAGGTATTGGCTTGTTTTTTACCTATTAAGAGTTGCCAATCTTTTCTACTCTGGAATTGAATTTGGCTTTTCCCATCTCTGCTGATAGTTAAGGCGCAGCTATCCTCGAAAAATTAACTTTCCCTCATCTAACTACTAAATCCTCATGTAAGGAACACTTACACTGAGGTTGTGTGTGCATAGGCCCATCAATTCAGTACTTGTTTGCTCGACGCAGTTCCCCCCAGCAGCTCAGTAATCACTATAAAAGCACTGAAAGAGAAATTTTCCTCACCATGAAAAACAACTGTCAATCACAAGCAGAAGAGTTATGCTAATAAGGCACTTGATTGACACTGAAAGTAAGATGGTTCAATTGGATCTAAAGAGGGACAGATAAAATAAATGTGTATAGTGTTGGAAGAATCTAGTTTCCATGTAATGGTCATGTTAAAACAGAAACATTTCTTTTTCAGTATAAAGCCTTTTAAAAGGAATGCTGGGTTTGTAAGAGCTCGTTTCCTTATAGAGGCTTGGTCTTTATTTTTTACTCAGGGTTATTCAATAAAAGTTCTTATCATTAATACAATGTTGCTAATCTTGGCCCCACCATCAGATCTTATTTAACTTTGAAGATCTAAAACTCTGATTGGTTGGGGGAAAATTAGCACCATTTTTAACGATAAGGGTTATTATTCCAATGAAGTTCTTTATTGGTAAAATGGTTGCTATTTGCCCACCATCAGATTTTTTTTTTCTTTATTTACTTTGTGAAAGCTAACATCTGTTGGTCGGGGGCAAAATTAGCAGCTATTTTTACAAGATAAGAACTTTTATGAATAACCCTGAATATGTATATATATAGATATCTGAATAGTACCCAGGGTAGAGGACCTACACCTATTATCCTCACCCCTTGGTACTTTACAGATCAGGTTTGGACTTTATAAGTTTTCCTGTGCCTCTTGTGTTTTTCGCTCCTCCGATGTTTTCTGTCGGTGACACTGCAATCTGGCAATAGTCAGACTACTGCTTCTTTGCATAGCGCGTCTTCACCCTGGGCTACATTGTGGATTGCAGAGACAAGTAAGGAGCAGTACTGGAGGGGGTGAGGAAATATCCTGTAGATACGGTGATCGGTAAAGTACCCCGGGTGAGAACTTAAGAGTTTAGGTCCCTCACCCTTTTACTGTTAATAGTGGAAGAGAGAAGTGGGGGGGTGGGAAGTATATTTGTCCGATTCATTCTGTTTTTTTGGCTTTGCACCTTCTTTCATCATTTCACTCTACTGCTTGTTTTTTGAAGGTGTCCACTCCAATACGATCTACCCACTCTTCATCGCGCCTCGCAGACTCTGATGTCTCCGTACACTACATGGATACAGCATAGTTACACAGTAGGTACAAAGCAGAAAGAAGCACAAGCCAAGCAGCCTCAGCACTGTACCCTTCCTGTCCTCCTCCACCACTAGTTGGCACACCACGATCGCGCGTCGCCGTCTCTCATGCCGACACTGTGACACTTGCCTAGCTCAGATGAACAGCACATCACGCTTCTTTGTGTCTGCTGGACGAGAGTCTGTGGTATTTGAGGTGGGGAGGAGAGGTGTTGTGTACAGAGATTTATATGTGTGGTTTGTTGGGGTGGCCCGTCTCTCGTCTGTTTTCTCCCTTGAGAATGATTGTTGAATAGTGTACAGACTGCGTGGTGTGTGAATGTGAAACACAATTTAAAACAAACTTTACTTTGTGATGATTCTGTGTTCTCAGGCTCGATGAGCCTCATCGATTTACTCAGACGATGTTTCCTTCAAACTCGGAGAGTAAACTGCTGAAGGTTTTGCATCTTTTCCAGGTCACGTTGGTGATGCCACAATTTCTTTAATGGTTTTGTCCGCGGTGCTAAGAAAATTTCAGCATCTGGTTTAAGGCCAAACCATACAACTGTACAGTATTTATAATCGGCCTATTTTCTGCCCAAGTCTTGTATTCTGTATATAAAGGTCCTCTAAGAGATTAACACAATGTTGCGCTAATCGAACAAATTGCCATTTATTATAGCGAGTTGTGAGGCATTTTTACAAATGTGTGTGTCCTGCACCTGTGCAAACTTCACAATAATCAAGATTGAGATGTATTTGTTCCTGTGTACGGGACAACGATCTAAGCTGCAACACTGTGAAATTGCTACTAAATACAATGCAAATTGCTACCACAATACAACCCAAATTTAGCAACAATATAATATACACAAAAAGTATAATTCTGACGTATATGTTACGCATGTGAGTAAATGACATAGTTCATTTATTATTATTATAACACTTTATTATGATAGCAAATTTTCTTGCATTTAAAGGGAGGCACCTATGAAGAGCTCTAACCCCAGAGAAACAGTTTTACCCAGTCCTGTAATCCTGGTGCCAAACCTTCCCAGACCTTTCACTATCACAATCAAACAAACTTGGTTCGATCAGGACTTAACTCTGTAACCCAGCATGTACTGTTCATGTTGGATTGTACAGTGGAATATTTGCCAGGCGCCCTGCAAAACAATATGCGCTCTTACTCATATAAAACACCACACGATTAAATAAATCTTTTTTTTGCATATTGAATTTCTCAACCTGATCCCACATGGTCCCGCCCACAACTTTGGCCGCTATGGACGCTCAATTCCTAAGAAGACTAGGACCCAGAAGTGAGAGGTTTAGGAATAAACCTACAATACTACAGCTCCATAAACCTTCATCATCTCCACAAACTAAAAGGATGAATCTGAAATTTTTAAAATGTTCAATGAAATTTACTTATATTACCTAGTGACAAAGCAAATATGGGCACCATAAATCCTTCTGTTACTATGCACATCCCCCTAGGGGTTCTAATCAAGTTAATAGATCCAGATTCCAGGCTTGTGAAAATCAATTATAAAGTCAAGCCTGTGTGCCACAAATATATAGATCTGTATATAATCTAACACTGCAGGACTTCTATTTTAGCAGTTCAAATTATTGTGCGGAGCACCACCTTAACCGGTTACACAATCCTGCAGATTGCTGTAGCTAACAGGAGCCACGTGGAAATGTCCCGGTACGAACTGGAAATAAGTAACCATCAAGCCAAGAAATCTATTCTTCATATAAAGGACCTTCCAAAAACAAGACAATTTCCTGGTAAACACGGGGCCTGGCCATGAGGTATCAACCATTTAACACACTGAGAGGGGTGGCAGAATTCCACACTTATAGTATTATTATTATTATTATTAATCTTACACTGAAAGAACCCGTGGTCTGAAACTCCCTTTTGTTGGGTTTTATTAAGGTCTAAATAGTGATTGGGTTTCATCATCAGAAGAATGTAAATCTATAATTCAAAAACTAGGCAATGATTCCTTCCTCCCGACTTATACAAGAACGAATCTCAGTAGAGTGAAAGATCACATGCCACAGCTTTGCCCAGCCCCGTTTCTTCTACCCTGCTGACATTGAACGTGCGTGTGTGCCTCAGAGATAGGGATGTTTTGCAGGGAAAATTAACCTATGATTTTGTTTTAATTGCGAAAGTAGAAACAGATTTTATTATAATCCGCCAGGGCTACTAATCTTGGCAGCACCCCAATCAATGTTAGCTTTTACTGGTCCTACTGCAGTTAAAAAACATTTGTTGTAAGATTTAACAAAACGGTAACATTTGCGCATCTTATTAAATAAGTAGAAATAATGAACAATTGAATGACATTGTGGGGGCTCGGCTCACAATGCGTGCACAAATGTCCGTTTCGGACAACATTTTGGACCCAGTGAATCGCTACACGTGTGTACAGCTGTTTGTGTTCGGGACCGTGTTAGTGTGTAAACACCAATGGTCTAGATGTTTTTTTTTTTTCAGGTGCACAGGGGGAACTGGAACCTTTTGTCACTGACCAAATCTTGAGCCCTCTTTCCCCTCCCATTAACCCCATTTGCCAAACACAGAAGTTGCAGCCCCTGTGGCCCGCCTACTGTTTCCTCCTCTGTCTCAGGGCAGTCAGCTTTCCTATTCTGTATAGTGCAGCTACCACAGGACTCACCGGAATTCCAAAAGCAACTCCTTCAGCAGCAGAAGAACCCTTCCCAGAACTGAAGTGTGTGGTCAACAGCTTCTGGAGGAAGTTAAAGGGTAGTCAACCAACAAATGCCTATATTTTTTAAAGTCCTATAACAACTCTGGTTGGCATCCTGAGAGGCTGGAGAGGGGGGTTTATAACCAGCGATTATATTCAAGGCACATTTCATATTATAACAAACCTTTTAATCTGTGCAACTGCAAAACCGCAACTTCTATCTACGGTTCTGAGCACTCCCGGCATCACCTCTGTACCACTGAGCCAAATCCCTTTTGGGGTCCCACCTGCGTGTCTCCACAATGCCCTCGACTGTAGCTACTCCCGGAAGCCTCCTCTTCCTTTCCACCGTTGCATGGACGCCCCCAAGAACGGCTCCGATACCTTTCTGTCATATTGAAATGTCCCCTTGGATCCACCAACCCAGTGAGTATTTCTTGTTTCACAACTGTCACAGCAGACACGACCCTGGCATTTTCTTATATTTGACATCCTGACAATATAGCCTCCGACTTGGTATGAAATCAATGATATTTCCAAAACAAATGTATACCTAGGTTAAAAACTGTGATTTTTCCACCCACTTCCCCTTTAAGATGTCCATTTTGTTACATGCTGCCAGTTTCCCATTTCCCGCAGTAATTTCCCATATAGGAAGTTATTTAGTTTTGGATCCCTTACAATATACTTTTTGTGCAGTATAATGGTATTAGAAGGCCAACAAGGGGTTCCCAATTAGAATGCCATTCGCTAATGTTTTCCTCCTATGTTCGCGTTAGAGGAGGCTACATGTCGACTTCCTCTAGCGTCAAACCTTTTTTTGAACTACTCAGTTTCACTGTCCCTATGAAAGTAGTAGCCTAACTGTAGTGTCGTCTCCTCCCTGCTAAACAAGAAATTGTACCTTTATGACCTTAATACAACAAACAGGTTCTTTGCTCCCTGTCACAACGGCTTATGAAACAACATGGGCTCCGTATCCCTCCTGTCATTTTGGCCAAGGAAGTCCCTCCGTCTCATAATTGTATTTCATCCTGGTGGTATGATTTCCAATGCTGAACCCAGCTTCCCTGCCCAATAAGGAATATTCTGTTTCAGGCGGCTGTACTAAACCGTACGTGGGGCAGGTAGTGGGTGGACATTTAGTTGGTTTTTGATTCTCACGAAGAAAATGTTGAATGTTTCTCACTTTTCACTTTCATACCATGAAAGTTAACTTTCAAGCCTCCGTCAGGGATAGATTTGTTACCATGTAAATCCCATTTCAACCCCTGCATCCATCCACAGATCATGCTGGTTGGCAAACCCCCAAAGGTAAAATGTTCTGATACAAATCAACTGTCAGGTTGGTCTATAAACCTTTGATTGAAACAATATCACCTGCTATTCCTACTGACCTAGTGAAGTAATGTCCCTTCGAGACCCCCCTTCTTTTACTAGTTTATAAATGCCAGTGTCATTTTTTTTAAATAAAGCTGTCGAATGAGAATCCTTTGGATTCTCCCTTTGCAACGTGAGAATGAAAGGTAACCACAAGGTGCTTTCTTCATTAAAGGTGGTTTATAATATTGAGGTCCTGCTGTATTGTTTAAAACCGAATAAAATACACACCTGGCATACCTTGATTAGACATTTAATAGATCAACTTTCAAGGATCATCGATTCTATTAAAAGTCTTTTTACATTAGACAGAACCACTCCTGGCGCCCCTTCATTTTGTAATCAGTCGAAACACAAAAAGATTGGCCAGGGTTTCTTCTGATCGTTACAAGGTACGTTGTAAGGCAATAAGTACATATTGTAAGCCAGCATAGACACAATGTGACAATTAATGCTGCCTTTCTTCTTTGTACCCACAGTCCGTTGCGGCTGGTGATGTCAGACCCTATTTTAAGTCTATGGGGGCTTGGTGCCAAAGGTGGATTTCTGTCCTGATTACATGCGAATCATTTTAAACTTATAAATTAGATTTGTAATTTGTACAGTTCGTTCCTTAGAAGAGGAATGAATGAAAATATTTTCCTGAAATTCAGTGCCAAAATGATCTACAGGTTTTAAAGAAAGTTAAATATTAACAAAATTTATTCAGATGACAACAATTTAAATTGATGCTTGGCCATTGATTTTCCGTTCCTGTTTAGTTAATAGGAGAAATTCAGACTTCGTTATAAGTGTCTTCACGTTGGGTGGAGGAGTCAGCATACGGAGTGGGTGAAGTGGACAATTTTCCTGAACCGATCAGTGGGGACGCTATGACAGTGACGTGAATGATCCAACCTCTCCCCTTTTAGATGTTTTACCATGCGCTTTCCAAAACTGTGGCAACATTCCTCATCCTGGGTACTGCCGTGGTGGATGCAGAGAACCCTCAAGAAACCGGCTCCCGGCACTTTAATCCTATTCTCCCGAGCGTACTCACTTCTCTCATCTCCCTGTAGGAAGTCGGACCTGGGACTCCCCTAAAAGCCCAAGCAGCGGATGTAATGAACTAGCAGAAGAGATTCAGAAGCACGATTTGCCATTTCATCCACACACTATCTCAGTAGAAATTGCTGTACTGAGATCCTGAAGGTCTTTCACCTTTCCGTCTATTCCGATACGTCATTTTGCTATTTTTGTAGTAGACAGTATTATTTTTTTGATGGACTTTACACAACCAGGTAAGTGATTTTAATTCCCATTTGGGGAATGCAGTATGGGCGCTACTTCACTACATTTTTCAACCGGTGCTAACTCCTTAATCTTGTTTCGAGCTAGTGTGTGTTTTATATTTTGGCGTAGCCAATTTAAACAGACAGGTCTCAATTTTTTCTCCTCTCCATAACCTAAAAGTTACCCCATACTGCTAAATCCTCAGCCCTGGGTACTTCGCACCATTAGCTGATACTTCCATGAAGGTTCCCTCTCGCCCCTCCCGTCTTTTCTGCCTGAATTCTGTCTGCAGTCCGACGATGTAATGAGTGGAAGACACATTTCTATGATTGTGTCCTTCCCATTTGTCAAGAACGCATAATGATAATGCTCACTAATCATATACAAATTCCCATGTAAAATAACAGAATGTGAAATGCTCCTATCAACCCCTCATCTTGGTAGTGCAAGGATCTCATTCAATTAAGGTGAATTGTTCTCTTATAAACCCTATAATCCTGAGATGTTGATGTTGTGGTGCCGGACCAACTGTTACTACTTCCCAATGGCTTGCTGGGGAGTTGTAGTTTCTAGATGAAAACATCTTACGTGCCACATGGGCACGTTGTGAACAGTATGGAGAGAACCATACATTTAGATAGATTTTCAGTCAATCTACTCTAACTTATACAGGATTTTGTGCTGCCAGCCCCCCCCCCCCGTTCACAATATAGTATGGTAGTTTGTAATTGTAGCTGTAAGGGCAGTGATTTTGAACCTGGACCCTCCAGATGCATTCTTGCAACCAAGGCCTGGTGAGAGTTTGTATTTTCCAAGCATCTGAGAGCCAACGTTTCTACTTCACTATGTTAGGGCTTCCTTCCTTTGCTGTTCACTAACAGAAGCCATTAGCTGTATGCTCCTTACTCATTGGGGCCTCCAGCTTTATCTCATTTAATCATGGTCTGGTAACTTCAACAAGTCTGGTCCATTTTTTTATTTGTGTGTGAAGATGTGTGTCCTTTATCTACAGCCGTTAGTATCTGCAATTGTAAAATAAAATAACTGCATGTTACTAAAAAAATATTTTGCTGTACCTTGCCTAATTAAATTATTAAAGGAGAACATCATCACTGTATAAATTAAAGGCAGTTTCATAGTATTTTCTCATTTTTACGACCATAAAGGGCAACAATCTAAAATAATGAATTTGACCCAACTTAACATAAATATTTATGTGGCCCTTACCTTTACATATCGTCCTGTACTTCGTTTTGCTAGTATCCCCCTCCTTTTCCTAACCAACTCTCCTTCCATCTGACCTGACTTTCTGGGAGGGCCAGCTTGCTCAAAATTTCAATCATCATTCACATTCCAACGTCACCATTCAGTTACACAAAACTGCCACAGCATTGACACAGCTTGAAATTGTAAATGTTTCAGACTGGTTAATCTCAGAATAGGGGCATATTTAGCAAAAAAATGCACGTGATAGTTGGAAAGAAATTTAGTTTCCATTAATGGGAAAAGGAAGATCAAGGCATGTGTGCATGCCCATTGCAATAGGAATGGCATGGGCATCCTCATGTACAGCCTTTTTTAAAGTAAACTTTGGACCTTCATGGCTGCAAATTAATAGATGAAGGATAAACAAAGGGCTTTCACTTTGTTTTGTCACCCGTTTTCCTTTAAATGTTGGCCAGCAGCACTTTCTCTGGGCATGGATAAATGCTTCTTTCTGTAGTACTGATTAAAGACATGATTGGCTCATTCGTGACTAATTAGCTGCCTCCCCCTTCATTGTAACATATGTTTCTCCAATGTCCGATAATGGGGGAATCGTCTGTGACCATGACTTGGTAGTACCATACAGCATCAGCTACTGCAATGAGTATAATTCTCCTTTACTGTAAGCCAGACCCTAACTAGTGTCCAGTTCCTGCTCTTTTTCTTGACTCAGGCCCCCAGGCGATCAGTTGCTCAGTAGAAATGGTGAGCTTCTTAAATGACCCTAAAGCAAATTAGCTGGAAATTTAACTGTTAGGGATCTTTAAAATCACATTAAGCATCCTGAATGGCAGTCAACTAGCTCTACCAGACACAGCAGGGCATATCAAATAAATGAATAATTATCAATTACCAAGGTGCTTTACTGAGGGCCACACCAAAGTCTGTGGGCCATTTCAGCATCAAACAAGTTTGCAAAAGAAGAAAAATCCTGCGCACCATAGAAGGTCTCTTTAAAACATCAATTTTATTGAAACTTTTTAAAATAACAGATGGGGTTCCCAGCATCAAAAGAAGTGTGTGGTGAGGTCTATCCTGATTATGGGTTTTTCCGACAGCCACAGTGGTGCTTTTAACTGAAGGACAACCTTCCTCTCTTTAAAGAACATTCATCCAATAAAAACAAAGTATCACAAATTCCTTCACTTAAACCCCTTATTTCCA
Organism: Hymenochirus boettgeri; assembly: GCA_019447015.1. Classification (NCBI taxonomy): domain Eukaryota; kingdom Metazoa; phylum Chordata; class Amphibia; order Anura; family Pipidae; genus Hymenochirus; species Hymenochirus boettgeri. The sequence continues at coordinate 14,315,838 of CM033476.1, read as the reverse complement.
ATAATCGTATTTTAAATCCAAGACCTCCTTTATCCATATGTCCCAGTGTAATAATTGGATTAACCCATAAATATATAAATACCCATGTATATATCCCATATATAAATACGCTTAACTACATAACTTCGCCATACAAATCGATGGGTAAATAGGGACAGTACAGTCATATGTAATGAAAGGTAAAGATAAAAACTAGGAAAATCACGGGCAAACTTGTCTTAATTCTCACTTATATTTTTTACTCATATTAAAAGGTATTCACTAAATCGATGTTTCAATGAGATCTTCTATGGGTGCGCAGCGGTTTCCTTCTTTAACAACTGACTAGAAAACCATAGTGGTCCTCGCGGAGACAACACTGAGGTCCATCAGCCTCGCTGCAATATACATTGTCCACAGCTTAAAGACCCCAGTAGTCATCCTTCCATTAGAAACCTTGTACAGTTCTTCCACCTGTATATGTTATGTTTCTAGATTGAACTGATTAGGATCGGCAATCTCTGATGTAGATAAAATGTTTCAAATATCATCATGGGAAAAAAAAAAACTGCAAAATTTTATTTTAATATAGAATTTTTTTTCCTTTTTTTTTTTAAATACAAAAAAATTCTGTAGTGTGGGCCCTACATTTTCTATTCTTGCAGGGCCCCTCTTTCACTATCGCCCGGAGCCAGATTTTTGCCATCGCCAACCGCAACATTTCAACCTTTGTCTTCTCAATGTTATGGTGTCCTGGTGAAGAGAGAACACTGTGGTTGATGGCTTTCGAAAGCTTTCCACCACCCAATAATCGCCCAATCTCCTCACTTTCCAGACATGGTTGTAAAGGCTGAATTGCCATCTCTATCTGCAACCTAACTGTCAGAGTGGGAGTTACATGTTAACTACTCACTTGTTTCTGAACTCTTCGGATGCTGTATAATCCAACTTTGCTTTGCTGGCCAATACATCCTCGAGACCCCTCATTAATTCGTACGTTTGCTCAGCTGAGACGATCACCTTAAAGTAAAAGAACCTAAGTATCTGGATGTTTCTTCTGGTTAGCTTTTTAGCAAACATCATCGGCCATCCGATTAACCTTTTCTTTAATCTAAATAACTTGACACCACAAATCTAATACTGAAAAATGACCCTGCCTTTATATTACCGTATATCTTGAGTATAAGCTGAGATTTTTATGCTTTAAATTGCCTGAAAACCTAACGTACTATCTCGGGTCAAGTCCTAAGTAGAAAACAAATGCTGCAATTGGAGGTTGTAACCAGTAGGGGGAGCTGTGTAACACAAATCCTTCACCTGCATAGAAAGTTACAGGAAGCTGATCTGCGTTTCACCCATTCCTGGCTTCACTGTAGTCTGCTGCTGGACTCACTCTCACTTTGGCCTCTTTACTATATGGGGGTCAGAGTGCCCTTACTAGATGGGGGTCAAGACCATTGTAAAAGGATGGTAACTTACAGGGACACTGAACTCCCATATTCCAAAAAAACCAACTCTTTTGCCATTCATTTTTAGTATTTCCAGGGACCTGGAACTTACCTTAAATCCGCCGCTCCTTTACTGATCAGCCTCTCTGTCCCGACTGCGCGCCCTATCTTAGCGCCTGCGCACCAATACAAAAATAGGGGCGCAGTCGGAGAGAACAGATGTTCAAGTGAAGAACGTCTCGAGTGGAGCGGTGGTAAGTAAGTTTTCGCCCCGAGCGTAATATTATTCACAGGGAGGTGAGAATAAATCGTTCTCGCCTCCCCTGTGAATAATACAAACGAATGGCAAAGAGTTGTTTTTTTTGGTTTAGTGTTCCTAACGGTTTATTGAGCCTTTGCCACGCACTCCACTCTTCCCACGTTTAGAAACTACAACTCCCAGGGTGCTTTGGTTGAGTTGTAGTTTCCAACATCTGTAGTGCCAAGGTTCAATAACTTTTTAATTAGCTTCCATCATTTCAATGGTCCTGACCCCCATAGTAGTAAACGGGAAGTCTGACCCCCCATATAGTAAAGGACCATCTGGCTCCGATATAGTAAAGGCACCTGGCCCCCCCATATAGTAAAGGGCCCTCTGATCCAATAGTGTAAAAAATGTCACCTGAGAGTTTGTAGTTTCCAAGCGTCCTTTTTCATGAACTAGCAGCCCAAACTGAGAAGACCCATCAATTTCCGCATCCAGATGAGAAGTCACAGTGCGGAGTGAGTCCACAGCCAACTACAAGAAGCAGAATAGGTAAAGGCAAGAAACGCTCCTGTAACTTTTTTTATGCGTGAGATTTTGTTTAACACAGCTCCGCCTACTGGTTCAAACCACAATTGATCTTTGGACTCTAGATTAGGACTTGACCCGATATAGCCAGATTAGGTTTTCAAGGCTATTTTAACAAATCAATAAAAATCTCCAGCGTATACTCAAGTATATACGGTAAATATCATGTACGGATTTGGCTATTACTGTATTGGGAATTCTGCTGTCCATTTAAAGGGAAACTTAAGCCCCAAAACTACAGATCAGAAGGCAGTGTGTCATAATTGTCTCCCTCCGTCTTATACTCGAGTCAATCGTTTTTAAAAAAAATTCGTGGTCAAATAGGTACATTGGCTTATACTCAGATTGACTTATACTCGAGATAGTACGGGTATCTTAAATAATCTGTATGGTATCCCTTACAGGGGTGTATGTTGCTGCAAGCCTTTCATCCAGTAATGTTCTCCCCTTTCACTCTTAAACTGACCCTCCTTCCATGTGGAAACCAATAGTGGGCAGAGCAACCAAAAAATGGTAGATTGATAGTTGGGAAGAAAAAAAAAAATCCTTTTGCAGTCCAGATGTCCTTTTAAGGCTGGTACACAGCAGTCGTTAACTTTTTCTAAACTACCTTCTTCTGGTGGAAAAGACGGATTTTTTTATATTTCAGGCACAATTGATCATGTGGACCCTTTAAAAAGGCAATTAATAACCTTTCAACCCTCCAGTTACCAATGGGACGAGACTCCTCCTTCAGAGTGTGTCCTTCCCATTGTTTATAACAAAGTAAAGTCAAGGGTTCTGAAAGCGAACGATACTTTCAAGGAAGTTCCAAAAACAAAATATACTTTTTAGGTTAGCGAACGATACATTCTAGGTTAGCGAACGATCCATTCTAGGGTTTATCGAAAAGTAAACTACACTTCGAGGGTTAGCAGACTAAAAATTCAAGGTTAGCGAATGGCTGTAATTCTAATAATTAAAGCAAAATACAGTCCGCAGTCTGGCAATCCGAGAAATCTGGGTCCGGCACAGTTAAGGAAGTCAGAGTCGTTAGGATTGTTTAATTTCGACACAAATCGGGTTCGATTTCTAGTCTCTCTAGAAGCACTGAGACCTGTCAGTGAGGAGAGAGACTGTCGTGAGGAGAGAGAGACTGTTAGTGAGGAGAAGAGACTGTCAGTGAGGAGAGAGACTGTCAGTGAGGAGAGACTGAGACTGTCTGTGTGGGAAAGATGACACCCGTCAGTGAGGAGAGAGACTGACACCTGTCAGTGAGGGGAGAGGATGACCTGTCAGGAGGAGAGAGAGACTGAGACTGTCCGATGAGGAGAGAGACTGATACCTGTCAGTGAGGAGAGAGACTGTCAGTGAGGAGAAACTGAGACTGTCAGTGAGGAAAGAGACTGTCAGTGAGGAAAGACTGAGACCTGTCGTGAGGAGAGAGACTGATACGCAGTGAGGAGGAGACTGAGACTGTCATAGGAGACTGAGACTGTCAGTGAGGAGAGAGACTGTCAGTGAGGGAAGACCGAGACTGTCAGTGAGGAGAGAGACTGACACCTGTCGTGAGGGGAGAGACTGACACCGTCAATGAGGAGAGAGACTGAGACCTGTTAGTGAGGAGAGAGACTGAGACCTGTCAGTAAGGAGAGAGACTGAGGACTGTGAGTGAGAGGACTGAGACCTGTGAGTGAGAGAGAACTGACCTGTCAGTGAGGGGGAGAACTGAGACTGTCAGTGAGGGGGAGAAGAGACTGAGACCTGTCCGTGAGGAGAGAGGAACGGTCAGTGAGGAGAAGAGACTGTCAGTGAGGAGAGATGAGACCTGTCTGTGATGACGAAAGAACTGACACCTGTCAGTGAGGAGAGAGACTGACCTGTCAGTGAGGGGAGAGACTGACACCTGTCAGTGAGAGAAGAGACGACCTGTCAGGAGGAGAGAGACTGAGACCGTCAGAGGAGAGAGATGAGACTGTCATGAGGAGAGAGACTGATACCTGTCAGTGAGGAGAGAGACTGTCAGTGCGGAGAAAACTGAGACCTGTCAGAGAGAAAGAGAATGTCAGTGAGGAAGACTGAGACCTGTCAGTGAGGAGAGAGACTGATACCTGTCAGTGATGAGAGAGAATGAGACCTGTCAGTGAGAAAAACAGACCTGTCAGTGAGGAGAGAGGACTGTCAGTGAGGAAAGTCAGACCTGTAGTGGGAGAGAGACTGTCAGTGAGGAGAGATGAGACCTGTCTGTGATGGAAAGACTGACACCTGTCAGTGAGGAGAGAGACTGACACCTGTCAGTGAGGGGAGAGACTGACACCTGTCAGTGAGGAGAGAGAGACCTGTCAGTGAGGAGAGAGACTGAGACCTGTCAGTGAGAGGAGAGAGACTGAACCTGTCAGTGAGGAGAGAGACTGATACCTGTCAGTGAGGAGAGAGAACTGTCAGTGAGGAGAAATGAGACCTGTCAGGAGGAAAGAGACTGTCAGTGAGGAAAGACTGAGACCTGTCAGTGAGGAGAGAGACTGTCGTGAGGAGAAACTGAGACCTGTCAGTGAGGAAGAGACTGTCAGTGAGGAAAGAGGACTGTCAGTGAGGAAAGACTGAGACCTGTCAGTGAGGAGAAACTGAGACCTGTCAGTGAGGGAAAGAGACTGTCAGTGAGGAAGAGACTGATACTGTCAGTGAGGGAGCGATGTCAGTGAAGGAGAGAGGAGGATGAGACTGCAGTGAGAGAGCTGAGACCTGTCAGTGAGGAGAGAGACTGAGACCTGTCAGTGAGGAGAGAGACTGAGACCTGTCGTGAGGAAGAGACTGAGACCTGTCAGTGAGGAGAGAGACTGAGACCTGTCAGTGAGGAGAGACTGAGACCTGTCAGTGAGGAGAGAGACTGAGACTGTCAGTGAGGAGAGAGACGTGAGAGACCTGTCAGTGAGGAGAGAGAGAGTCAGTTAGGGGGATGCTGGGTAAATCTGGGTAGTAACAGATGATTCCATTGGTCGGTTCATGTTATTAGGGTCGGTAAGTGACATTAAAGGTTCCGGTACACGGTGACACCGTCCAGCCTATGAGGTGTCGGTACAAAACTGTTAACGTCCCGAGGTCGCTGGTTACTCACTTAGCCAGGATTCCAGAGAGTCTCTCCATCACTGTCCGCCATATTGCCGGGCCATGCCACGCCCAGATTAACAGTTCGCGAGATTCTATCAGGCCACGTGACTGCCACAGGCTCTCGGGAACGCGCTGCTGAAAATGGCGGCGCCCACTGGGAAATTGGGTTAACCGATTAAGGGCGGGATGACATGGTATTATATAATGATATGGGGTAAATAGTACAGACTCAGTCAGGTGTAACAGCAAGGGAAGGGGGCACAACTTAGTCAGGGGGTGACACCAAGGGAAGGAGGGCACAGACTCAGTCAGAGGGTAACCCAAAGAGAAGGAGTGCACAGACTGTCAGAAGGGTGACACCAAGGGAAGGAGTGCACAGACTCAGTCAGAAGGGTGACACCAAGGGAAGGAGGGCACGACTCAGTCAGAGGGGTGACACCAAGGGAAGGAGGGCAAGACTCAGTCGAAGGGTGACACCAAGGGAAGGAGGGCACAGACTCGTCAGAGGGTGACACCAAGGGAAGGAGGCAAAGACTCAGTCAGAAGGGTGACACCAAGGGAAGGAGGGCACAGACTCAGTCAGAGGGTGACACCAAGGGAAGGAGGGCACAGACTCAGTCAGAGGGTGACAAAAGGGAAGGAGGGCAAAGGCTCAGTCAGAAGGGTACACCAAGGGAAGGGAGGGCAAAGACTCAGTCAGAAGGGTGACACCAAGGGAAGGAGGGCAAAGACTCAGTCAGAAGGGTGACACCAAGGGAAGGAGGGCACAGACTCAGTCAGAGGGTGACACCAAGGGAAGGAGGGCACAGACTCAGTCAGAAGGGTGAACCAAGGGAAGGAGGGCACAGACTCAGTCAGAGGGTGACACCAAGGGAAGGAGGGCACAGACTCAGTCAGAGGGGTGACACCAAGGAAGGAGGGCCAAGACTCAGTCAGAAGGGTGACACCAAGGGAAGGAGGGCACAGACTCAGTCAGAGGGGTGACACCAAGGGAAGGAGGGAACGATCAGTCAGAAGGGTGACACCAAGGGAAGGAGGGCACAGACTCAGTCAGAGGGTGACCCGGGAGAGGGCAAAGCTCATCAGAAGGGTGACACAAGGGAAGGAGGGCACAGACTCAGTCAGAGGGTGACACCAAGGGAAGGAGGGCACAGAATCAGTCAGAGGGTGACACCAAGGGAAGGAGGCCAAAGACTCAGTCAGAGGGTGACACCAAGGGAAGGAGGGGACAGACTCAGTCAGAAGGGTGACACACAAGGGAGGAGGCAAAAGACTCAGTCAGAAGGGTGACACCAGGAAGGAGGGCAAAGACTCAGGCAGAAGGGTGACACCAAGGGAAGGAGGGCACAGACTCAGTCAGAGGGTGACACCAAGGGAAGGAGGGCACAGACTCAGTCAGAAGGGTGACACAAGGGAAGGAGGGACAGACATCAGAAGAGGTGACCACAAGGGAAGGAGGGCACAGGCTCAGTCAGAGGGGGACACCAAGGGAAGGAGGGCACAGACTCAGTCAGAGGGTAACACCCAAGGGAAGGAGTGCACAGACTCAGTCAGAAGGGTGACACCAAGGGAAGGAGGGCACAGACTCAGTCAGAGGGTGACACCAAGGGAAGGAGGGCACAGACTCAGTCAGAAGGGTGACACCAAGGGAAGGAGGGCACAGACTCAGTCAGAGGGTAACCCCAAGGGAAGGAGGGCACAGACTCAGTCAGAAGGGTGACACCAAGGGAAGGAGGGCACAGACTCAATGGAGTGACACCAAGGGAAGGAGGGCACAGACTAAGTCAGAGGGTAACCCCAAGGGAAGGAGGGCACAGACTCAGTCAGAGGGTAACCCCAAGGGAAGGAGGGCACAGACTGAGTCAGAGGGTAACCCAAGGAAGCAGGGCACAGACTCAATGGAGTGACACCAAGGGAAGGAGGGCACAGACTCAGTCAGAGGGTAACACCAGGGGTACAGACTAGAATTTAGGTTTTATAATTTATATAATTAGATTTTTTTTCTACATTCATTTTCAATTGCTCTCACTCTAGTCTGACACAGGTACGATGGTCAGGTATAACCCACAATACTTGGATCCCGAAACAGATAAGGAATTTTACCAGCGCTCTGGAGGAAATGAGTGAGCAGGAGCGGGCAGAACAGGAACAAAAACGTGTTCGACCAATCAAAGCAGCTCTTCTAATGTGGACAAGCTCTGTATTCAAGACCCAACTATAAGGTAAAAACGTTATATCCTATTACTTAGTTAAACATAGCAATCATACATAGCAGTAAGTGAAAGTAAGGAAAGTTTAAGTATAAACGTTAAATTTGGCTTTTGAGCTGCATTTTAGAAAGGAAGTTGTGTGTCTGCTGCATGTTTTAAAACTTCATAACCATAAAAGAAGACATTTAGATTTTATCCATTCTGATTAAAGGGGAACAGTGGTCCTAAACAATTAATTTATATGAAAATTAGCCATCAACCACCTCTCTACGTGCTGACAGCCCAAGATATGAAGAAATCATGATCAGAACTTTAGGGGGATGGGAGGTTCTGAATCTGTGGACACAAATACTAGTTCCTCCTTCAATCTGTGGTTGGCACATGCTCAGTGCAGGAGAAACCAGGAAGAGATTGATCCTGTCAGTGAGGAGAGAGACTGAGACCTGTCAGTGAGGAGAGTGACAGTCCGGGAGGGCAGCCAATGGGAAGACACACCTCCTTGCAGAGCGCGGTTTCCCATTGGCTGCCTAAACCTGTCACTCAGAGTCTCAGTGGGGAGATCAAACCGGAGCGACGAGGGAGATTACAAGTAAGTAGTGCAGGACTTTTGTAATGTACCCGGAGGTGAGGACTTAGCGTTTTAGGTCTTCACCCTGGGTACTCTGCAGGAGTGGAGGGAAAGGACAGGGGGAGGTGAGTATAATTGTCCTTTAATAATATTTAGTTTTCTGATGTATCTTATTAGTAATACTTTTCTGTACACAGGCTTTACTTTACTGTTCTGTGTATTTTGTCGTGTGATATATTCTGGATCAGTAATAGAAATGTACACTGCTGCGAGGTTCTAAGTCATGTCATTTGTGCTTTGGTATTTCAGTAAATTCACCAACATGATGATGAAAGGAGGTGATAAGATTCTAGCGCGGTCTATTAGAGCAAGGTTGGTTGTTTTTCTTTAAGTGTCTTAAGGGCCCTAAATGAGTTTTAAAAACTCACGGTGCCCAAGTTACTACACTTTTACCGTAAAAACTGATTTTGGGGTTACGGTGGCCCGTTAAATCTTCCTTTGGGGTTTGGTTTATGGTATCTAGTTATTTTATGGAAACTTATTATGCAGATTCCACAGAATAAAGTACAGGGCATGTTCACCCTACAAAAACACTGCCGATCCCTGTCGTGTGATGTGTATCAAAGGGCAATAATCGTGTTGGCACTTTCTTGGGCGAAATGGGTGGTTGGTTGGGGATCGTTGCCTGGCCGGGCAGATCTTCAATTGAGCGGTCATTTTGGCTGAGAAAGTGCCCATACATGGTATGATTATCGCCTGAAACAGCTGATCATACACACCGTGCGCACCCGTGATCCATGTGTGGTACGAACCTTTACACATAGACCCCAAAACACACCGGTTTTGTAATACTTGCAAAAATGGGGTTCGGGGGTTGATTTCTCTATGTGTATACTTTTAGAGGGGGAAATGTGCTTTCACATATTTCCTAGCTGCCCAGTATAAAATTTATCTTCATGTAAAAAATCAAAGAATTAATAAATACGGGAATGTGAAGTTTCATTTCGTCTACTCCTTTTATAGACATTAGAGCAAATAAAGAGGAGCCAGTTAGAGAAATATACAAAGCATCGGAGGAAGAGAGAATGAACATAGAGTGTAACCCCTACAACATTTTCCACCAGGCTTGCTGAACTGTCAGCCAATTATCGGCCTTACAAGCATCTGAGAGGAGGCAAATCATACCAGGTATTCTTGGTGACTAGATTGTCAGGTCACAACAAAAAACTACCACCAAATGTAGGTATCTTGGGTTTTGTGTATCTGCACACTGTGTCCTTAGTGTAATAGACAAAAATAATAATATAGTTTAAAAGGTGTCTAATGGTTAAAAATCGGATACATCAATATCAATAGTTAAAACCAAATATTAAAAGAATAAAAAGCACTACATCATTGCTTTTATTATTGGTTTTTACTATTGATGTATCACACTAAGGGCTAGACAACATCCACACGTTAGCATGTGGTAATCTCAGCGCTTGTCAATGGGGTGGCCATATTGCATTGGCTGCGCCTTGCTTTCCGTTTTCGGAGATATCCGATTACTATTTTTCTGCGGATCACCTGCGCTCAGATTGCGGATATTGTGTGGATCGCTGCTCAAACAAGTTGTAACTCACGCTTTCACACACGTTATCCTCTGGCATAGTGTTGCCTTGGCCTAAGGGACACATTGTGCAGAAAAAACAAAAACCCTTTAATCTCCAAGTGGAACCACGACCTTGCAGCACTTAAAGGGACGCTATACTGAAAAATGACTTTGCCTCATCTTAATCTATCATGGAATACATGTAAGTAGCGCTTATTCTGATTTGTGTGTGTTGCTGCATGCTTTAACCAGCAACATTTTATTTAGTTGCAGTCCCCCCTCCTGTTTAACCACTCCCACTTCCATTCGAACTAACTGTCAATCCTGCACACAGCATTCCAACTGACAAATCTGTCACCATTCCAGCTACAGTAAAACTTGATTGACAGCTGAAATATTTTTAGATAAGTTTTAGATTGGATATCTAAAGAAATAGGGAGCAGTTCAACAAAAAAAATGATACAGTGGTGGTTGGGAAGAATTATAGTTTCCAGTTATGGTCAATTTAAAATAATCTATTTTTCACTATTGAGCCCTTTAATCCTGACTGCTTAAACCATTAAGCACAAAAATAAACACCAGGGTTAGACACATTACCCCCCAATGTTCCTTGTTTTTTTCAGGTCCCCCACCCCATTGACAGAGAACAGGCGGAGGTTCCTAGCAATGAAGTGGTTAATCACAGAATGTCGTGAGAACAAACACCGCGGACCCTGATGTTCGAAAAGATGTCACAGGCTGTGCTAGAGGCCTACCACGGACAGGGAGAGGTAGTAAAGAAAAAAACCGATTTACACAAGATGGCCGAAGCAAATCGAGCTTTGCTCATTTTCGGTGGTGGTAAAAGGTTTCCCTTTGTGTTGACTTTTTCATGATCACTCATAAAATCTCCCTCTTGGACTGGTACTGCACGGCCAAAGTTCTTATTCCAATTTAAACTGAAAATGTACAAATTTTATATAATGGATCTGTATGGAACTCTGATTTTATCAGTTAGCAGGGTATTATTAAAATGAACCAGCTTAACTTGGTATTCCCACTATCAGCCCTAAGAATGCTCCTATGTTGTGAATGGACAAGCAGCACTCCCACTAACCATAAAACAGTGGAATTGTTTCCATGTTTGGTTTGCTAGGAATATTGTTAACCTCTACTCGGTATGTTTGCAGCATCAGCATAACAGCAGAGGCTCCATCCAGCAGGTGGTGCTGTCTGATGATCCATTATTTTTATTGTGCCCGCAGCTACTAGACGTAGAGACATCTGTCTTGAAATGTTACATGAAAAAACTTTATAATAAAATTGCTTCATAAACTCCACTGTCTTTGCACAAATAGGAATTCAATGTTTTTTTGGAAAAAAAATATACAATCATAAGGAAGAAAAACTATTTTATAAACACTTATTTGAAAACAAGGGTAATCTCTCCTAGCAAATACAGGAGGCTTTGTGCATGCTGTGTGCTCTTTAAAATGCGTCCCAGAATTCTCTGCCCAGAGACCAATAATTGTCTGTGTAAGTATTACTTTACTGGACACTAGTCTACACAAATGTCAATACATTTCTATAAAAGAGAACCTGAGACCTAGTTAACAGTAAACACATAGATGCATATCTCCTGCGCATTATTAACATGTACGGATTTTATGGAAGTGCTGGATTCCAAGACTTTCATGCTGCAAGATGAGACATAAAAAGACTCAGGGCAGACAGGAATTAACACAAGCTCATTTGTATTTGAGTGCTTAATTGTATCCTACTACACAAGCTCTAGCTATTAGGTGTCGTCATAATTAGATCAATCCAGGAGGCTGCTAGAAATAATGATAGCTGTAATAACTTAATGTAGAAAACTGCCTTATTAAAATCTGTTTCACCAACTACTTCACCAGCTACAATTGAAAGTTATTTATTTATGGCTAGTAGGAAAGGCCTTTGTTAAAGGGGAAATGTGTCCCTTGGAGATAAAAGCTTTTCCCCCATACATTTCAAACAATGCATTAATGGTCTTTTATAACCAGGCTTTAAGAAGTGCATTAGGGCTAGGTCCCACTATCACGCACAGCAGTGCATGCAGGATTTTTGCAATGTGGTGTTACTCCATCTGTGCTGCGTTGTGGGTCATTTCTATGTTGTTGGCACATATGAGATCCACACGAAAAGTCTGCACGCATTCAACCAATAACTGACCAGACCGATGCACACATAGTGGGAACTACACTGGTAGCATTGCATTAGCAACGCAAACGGAAGTGTGAACAGTGCAAAACGCACTTGTGGAATCTAGCCCTAAAAAGGATTTCATTAATGATTACTGCTTCCCCTTCCGTTCATTCTAAAATATGTAACGCTTCTCAAGGAATGTGCACCCTTATCTAGGAGTGTTTTATATTATGGGTGGTATCTGGTATTTCTAGGCACGGAGCTGGGGTAGCACGCACATTTTAGAGTGACGTATGAGAGAGAGGTAGTACTTTTATCTTCCCAGCCTTAACTTCTTGATGCCTGAATGTACAGAGTCACTGATGGAATGTTTTGAAAGGTACAGTTAAGGCCATTCATTCCCAAGGGATTTGTTTTGTGATCACAGTTCCCCTTTAAAGATATCCATTGTTATTTCCAGCTCTGAATTAAACCCTGTCTATCCCAGGTAATGCATTCTCTTGGAACTAGGGCAGGGTCCAGTCCACAAGCAGAAGCTACTAAAACTTTAGCGGATGAGTCCTAAAGTGCAAACATGTAACCCATTCCGGGACAATAGAGCATTTGTATAGACAAGGTTGTGCTTGTGTGGCAATCAAGGCTGGTGGTCCCAAAGTGTTCAAAAAATGGGGTAGTAAGTTCACAGCACTGTGGCATCTAAAGAGTTTATGTAGAATTGATGTCATTCTGACACCCACTGTAGTAATATTTCTGTTGCAGGTCCGTCATCCGCCAACTGGCAGCCCTGAATTCGATTATCTCAAGCAGCAATAGCTGTGTCATGGAGCTGAGCTCACCCTGCAGGAGAAAGCTGTCTCGTAGCAGGGAAAAAAGCTCGTCCATTCGCTGCATATTCACTTGTTCCAGCTGTTCTCGACCCGATGCAACTGCATAACAAGGCAATCAACCTGCAAATATATAAAGGACCAAATAAAAAACTACCTTCAACAACAGGTGAGTAATAGGTGTCAGCAGAACCAAGACAGGAACATGGAAATGTAAAGGACAACTAAATTCTAACAAAAAAAAAAAAGAAATTAAGCAATAAATCACAGGGCATAACATACTGGCTCAAAGACACACAAACCAGTTGTGTTGGCCCCTTGGAGTTCCACATTTCTGTACGTACGAATGAACATGTCTAGTGGTCTTAGATTTCTGTAGGTGGCTGCTGGGTTAGACAGGGTTTGGTAAAATAGAGTATGTGGGTTTTGTGTGTATTTCTGATTTAGGATTTTGTCCCCCTTTAGAATCAGCAGATTGGTTAACTTACCTCCTCTTCTTTTTTTAGGCATGTCTGGTGTGCCAGTTCAAAGAGCAGTCATAACAGGGTTGACAAGAGCCAGCATTGGCATGTATTAACCTGAAACACAAAAGTGAGATAGGCCTTGTGTTGTTAAAGTGGCTATAAACATTTTTCCCATCATTGCTATACTTATATGAAGTTTCCTTGCCGCTTTGGTCCTCTTCCTGCTCGTCTCTGCAGTCTGCAATGTAGCCATTAGGAAAACACACTCTGCAAAGAAACGTGTCTTCCCATTGGTTAGATTGTGGACTGTCACTGATCGTAGCTGAGAGAGGACCAGAGCAGCGAGAGGAAAACTTCATGTAATTATAACAGCTGATCAATTAAGGCCCTCACCTGAGTATTATTTAGGTTGTAGAGAGTAGAGTACAACTATCCTTTAATTCTGCCGATATGTGTTGTATTTCAGTTAGATCATCTGGACTTTTAGTTCTTGAAGACGTTTCGCTAGTCATCCGACTGGCTCTTCTCTATTTAGAATGACTGTACAAGAATCTGTTGGCAATATAAGTAACCTGGAAAGTCCCAATTAGCATATCACAGCCAGGTGTTTAGGGACTTCGAATGTGCAAGATATGGATGCATTGAGGCTAAGGCGTGTTATCGAAACTGCCAGAGGTAAGGTGTCAAAACAGCATTGTACATGGCAGACAGTTGGTGTCGAACCCCTCCACCACTATTGAGGCTTGGTTTCTTATTTTAACATAAATGGCTCCTTGACACCTCTTTTGAAACAATCATGTTACTTTGCCAAGATGCTGACATCATATCTTCAAAAGATATGTCCTTTTCCTTAAGAGCAGGTACATGGGACATACCTTTGCACGAGGTGAACACCCAGATTTATTACTGCTACTTGTAATTTTAAACAATAAACCTTGCACCCAATAGCCAATCACAGCCCATTCATTCTACTCACCTCAAATAGTCAAAGACGTTGCACATAAAGCTCACATAGCAAACCCACTCCTGCACTGAGCGAGCTCTTAGCTCGTTAAGGTTTTGATACTTTGCTGCAATCTGTCCAATAGGCTCTCCGGAAAATGCTATGTCCAGTTTGCTTGCTCTCAGCCTGTAGAAGAAGTGAACAGAATGACTAATAACTTGCCAAAGCTTGGCACTATGTTCACCCCAATTGAATAGTGCCAATGTACCCTCTAGTCAAATCATGTTGTAGTTTCTTACCAGGATAATCGTATAGCACATTTTCCCAGCCTCCTTGCTGAATGTGGCATCTCTTAATGACTGATCGACAATCACATTGGCAGCTTTACTCAAGTCCACGTTCCCGGGTCTAAAGTGACAACACAGACACAAATACACATTTTCAGTTGACGCCTGTTAACCTTTTTTTTTATCCAAACCTTTCAAAGTCTACTAGAAAAGTCCTGCTCTGCTTCTCCGTACCTTACAACCTGATTGGGCAATCTCATTTTAATAAATAGGCAGGGGGTGCTTTAGGTTACACAATTGTGGTAAGATTGTACAATCAGATTGTGAGGTGTGTGACTACCTTAGGCCATGGCAACACTTGCAACTGCATTTTTGTGTGCATTGCAGCTTGTTACTGTGCTTTTACGCTGCAATTTTCCCTATATTCTTTTATTGGAGCACATGCAATCTGCACAAAAAATGGCAATACATGCACTCCATAACGAGCTGTGATGTGCCGCAATGCACTGGCACGCAATTCTCACGCTCAGGATCGCAAAGTTCAGAAGCGAGCGAGAATCACGCTAGTGTGGCCTAGCAAAAAAAAGCAAAGAAATATAACCTCTTACTAACCTTTCAAAGCTGTTTTCAGAAGATTTGGTGCTAGCATCAAATGCTGCGATCTTGCATCTTCCTGTTCTTCAGAATTCTCCATGATTCTGACAAAAAAACCCAAAAAACACCATTATGTAGGAAAGCAGCAGGACGCTATATAGACACTGACCTACTGTCAAATTTATATTCACAGCAGAAAACCGCATTTGATCATTATGAGAAGCCGTCTGATGCATTAAAAAGTAGAACAGAATTTGGCAAACTCTGTGGTGTGAACTCTGCCTGAAAAGACTGTTTTTACCTAGTGGGAGAGAAGGACTGTAGACTCCCTTACCTTCTCTGCAGCTCCTTCACACAGCAGGGAGAGGGAGGGACTTCCTGTCTCCCTCACACACTGAGGGAGTCTGAGGCTGTGTCGCCCGTGGCACTGTGCAGGAGCAGCCTTAGGGATGCCATATGTCGCCTCCCACCCATTAACTTTCTGGTCCAGTTATTTTTTTATATCTGAGCTGTGGAGCACGTAGAGGGGTGGTGATGGCTCGTTTTAAAGGTAGGAAACTGTCCTTAATTTAAACTCAACTTGTTTGAAGACCACAGTTCCCCTCAATTACATTTCAACTATACTAGACTGTGGGAAGAACCTAACAGGTGAATTATGGGAGAAAGAATCAAAGTTTGAATTTCTCTCTCTACCAGATTGTGGGAGCACCTAACAGGTGAATTATGGGAGAAAAGCATCAATGGTGAATTTCTCTCTCTACCACAACATAATTTTGGAGAACCTAATAAGTAAATTATGGGAGAAAAGATCAAGGACTGAATTTCTCTCTCTGACAGGTTAATTATGGGAGAATCAGGGATTGACTTTGGACTATCCCCATTTAAATGGCTACTTCAGTCAAACAACATGCATCTCCCATGTCCTACACTGCTAAAAGTTTGCTCTAATGCAAAGACTTTAAACACATCCTCAATCCATCTATTTATAATCACAAAACCTTTTAGGTATTAAGGTAATGAAAACATTTCCATTAGCAAGATAACAGCATTCATACTTACGGGACTCACTCGAAATCAACTCTGCTTGATGATCTCAATGGAATGTGCTTTTCATCAAATTTCACCATGAAACCAAATCATGTGACAGAGGACATTACCATAGAGCCATCGTCCTACAATTCCACTGTGCGCTGATAACTAATCCTAAACTGGTCTTTAATAATGAAAAAGCTAGTGAATTAGTGCACTACTAGTGCACTGGGGCAAGCACTAAACCACATTAGCTGTTAGGGGCAACATTACAACTGCGAAAATGGTATAAAGGTGAGTTTTAGAGCAGAGGGACAGTTATCTGTAGAGCTAGAAAGCTATTCATGGTAAGGAAATAAAGAGGGATTGCCATGGTTGCCATCTATGGAGCAGGAGAGAAGGAGGGGATTAAAGATATCATTGGTAAACAAAGTCTGGGGATTTCAACCATGTGAACCAATGGCTGCGTGTTTCTAATACCAGCACTTTAGCAGTGAGCCACCAAAAAGCCAGGTAAAATCATTGGATGATTTTATATTGCTGAGGAAGGCTTGCAGCAATTCACACTGGTTGTAATAATTAAAACAGAAAGCTGCTATGTAAAGTTTGTACAAATAGAAACATTTTATTTTCTAGAAACATAATGGAGGAAAAAAAGTAAACTCAGACAGTAAACCGCTGGAGGCAACACTAACCAGTGGGGGATTAGGGGGGTCTGTTTGTGGGGGACTACAGTGGGGGGATTCTGGGCAGTTATGTAGGGGTGTCCTGTGAGCTGGGGGACCTTCAGTGCGGGGGATGCTGGGGTAGTGTACTGTAGGGATAGGGGGTCCTGTTAGATAGGGGGACCTAACGTGGGGGGATTCTGGGTAGTGTACTGTAGGGTAGGGAGTACTGTTAGAGGGATTACCTACAGTGGTGGGGAGTCGGGGTAGGTATGTAGGGTAGGGGTTCGTCTTAGCTTGGGGACCTACAGGTGGGGGGTTTGGGTAGTGTCTGTAGGGATAGGGGGTCCTGTTACTTGGGGGACTACAGTGGGGGTTCTGGGTAGTGTGTACGTGGGGTAGGGGGTTCTGTGTCTGGGGACCTAAGTGGGGGGTTCTGGGTAGTGTACTGTAGGGATAGGGAGTCCTGTTAGCTGGGAACCTACAGTTGGGGATTTGGGTAGGTATGTAGGGGTAGGGGGTTGCTGTTAGCTGGGGGGGAATACAGTGGAGGATTTGGGCACGTATGTAGGGGAGGGGGTATGTCCTGGGGGACCTACAGTGGGGTATTATGGGCAGTGGTATTGTAGGGGTAGGGGGTGGTTTGTAGCTGGAGACCTACAGTGGGGATTCGGGTAGTGTACTATAGGGTTCTGTTAGCTGGGGAACCTACAGTGGGGGATTCTGGGGTAGGTACTGTAGGGGTGGGGGTCCTTGTAAGCTGGGGGACCAAACAGTTGTGGATTCTGGGCAGTGTAATGTAGGGGTAGGGGGTCCAGTTAGGGGGGACCTAAGTGGTGGATTACTGGGTAGTGTACTGTAGGGGTACTGTTAGCTGGGGGGACCTACAGTGGGGGATTCTGGGTAGTGTACTGTAGGGATAGGGGTCGTTAGCTGGGGGGACCTACAGTGGGGGATTCTGGGGTAGTTGTACTGTAGGGTTTGTTAGCTGGGGGATGTAGTGGGGGATTTGGGTAGTGTAGGGTCCTGTTAGCTGGGGATGTAACAGGAGGGATTCTGGGTAGTGTAGGGGTCCTGTTAGCTGGGGGATATAAGTGGGGGATTCTGGGTAGTGTAGGGTATGTTAGCTGGGGGATGTACAGTGGGGGATTCGGGTAGTGTGTAGAGGTTCCTGTTAACTGGGGGGTGTACAGTGGGGGATTCTGGTAGATATAGGGGGTCCTGTAGCTGGGGGGACCTACAATGGGGGATTCTGGGTAGGGTACTGTAGGGGTATGGGTATGTTAGCCTGGGGGACCACAGTTGTGGATTCTGGGCAGTGTACTGTAGGGGTAGGGGGTCCTGTTAGTGGGGGACTACAGTGGGGGGGATTCTGGGTAGGTACTGTAGGGGTACTGTTAGTGGGGGACCTACAGTGGGGGATTCTGGGTAGGTTACTGTAGGGATAGGGGGTCGTTGCTGGGGGGGACCTACAGTGGGGGATTCTGGGTAGTGTACTGTAGGGGTCTTGTTAGCTGGGGGATGTAGTGGGGGATTGGGTAGTGTAGGTCCTGTTAGCGGGGGATGTTACAGTGAGGGGTTCTGGGTAGTGTGTAGGGGGGTCTGTAGTGGGGGAGGTACAGTGAGGGATTCTGGGTAGTGTTGTAGGGGTTCCTGTTAGCTGGGGGATATACAGTGGGGGATTCTGGTAGTGTAAGGGTCTGTTAGGGGGGATGTACAGTGGGGGATTCTGGGTAGTGTAGAGGTCCTGTTAACTGGGGGGTTACAGTGGGGGATTCTGGGTAGCATAGGGGGTCCTGTTAGCTCTGGGATGTACAGTGGGGGATTCTGGGTAGTGTAGGTTTCCTGTTAGCTGGGGGAGTTACACGGTGGCGGAATAAAAAAGAAAAGAAAGAGAAAGAAAGAAAGGGAAAAGGAAGGGAAGGGGGAAAGAAGAACAGGAAGAGGCAGAATAAGGGTAAGAAAGAGGAGAAGAAGGAAACTAAAGATATAAATATAATAAGTATTATAAAAAAAAATAAATTAGAGAAAATTTGGGATATAGAGAAAAAAGAAGATACCATATATTAAATATTCGATATAAAAAAAAGAATACAAATGATAAATAAGTCAATATTAAATAATTAATTTGAAAAACAATAAAAAAAAAAAATGAAAAGTTCTGATGAAAAAAAAATAATTCAAAAATTAATTGAAAATTCTAAAAAATATAAAATAAATTAATTAAATTCAACTAAAAAAAAACGAAAATCAGTCTCTCCCCCTCACTGACAGGTCTCAGTCTCTCTCCTCACTCACAGGTCTCAGTCTCTCTCCTCACTCACAGGTCTCAGTCTCTCTCCTTACTGACAGGTCTCAGTCTCTCTCCTCACTAACAGGTCTCAGTCTCTCTCCTCACTGACAGGTGTCAGTCTCTCCCCTCACTGACAGGTGTCAGTCTCTCCCCTCACTGACAGGTTTCAGTCTCTCCCCTCACTGACAGGTCTCAGTCTTTCCTCACTGACAGTCTCTATCCTCACTGACAGGTGTCAGTCTCTCTCCTCACTGACAGGTGTCAGTCTCTCTCCTCACTGACAGGTGTCAGTCTCTCTCCTCACTGACAGGTGTCAGTCTCTCTCCTCACTGACATTTTCGTTTTTTTTTAGTTGAATTTAATTAATTTATTTTATATTTTTTAGAATTTTCAATTAATTTTTGAATTATTTTTTTTTCATCAGAACTTTTCATTTTTTTTTTTTATTGTTTTTCAAATTAATTATTTAATATTGACTTATTTATCATTTGTATTCTTTTTTTTATATCGAATATTTAATATATGGTATCTTCTTTTTTCTCTATATCCCAAATTTTCTCTAATTTATTTTTTTTTATAATACTTATTATATTTATATCTTTAGTTTCCTTCTTCTCCTCTTTCTTACCCTTATTCTGCCTCTTCCTGTTCTTCTTTCCCCCTTCCCTTCCTTTTCCCTTTCTTTCTTTCTCTTTCTTTTCTTTTTTATTCCGCCACCGTGTAACTCCCCCAGCTAACAGGAATTCCTACACTACCCAGAATCCCCACTGTACATCCCAGAGCTAACAGGACCCCCTATGCTTCCCAGAATCCCCCACTGTAACCCCCCAGTTAACAGGACCTCTACACTACCCAGAATCCCCCACTGTACATCCCCCCTAACAGACCCTTACACTACCAGAATCCCCCACTGTATATCCCCCAGCTAACAGGAACCCCTACAACACTACCCAGAATCCCTCACTGTACTCCCCCACTACAGACCCCCCTACACACTACCCAGAACCCCTCACTGTAACATCCCCCGCTAACAGGACCTACACTACCCAATCCCCCACTACATCCCCCAGCTAACAAGACCCCTACAGTACACTACCCAGAATCCCCCACTGTAGGTCCCCCCCAGCAACGACCCCCTATCCCTACAGTAACCTACCCAGAATCCCCCACTGTAGGTCCCCCACTAACAGTACCCCTACAGTACCTACCCAGAATCCCCCCCACTGTAGTCCCCCACTAACAGGACCCCCTACCCCTACAGTACACTGCCCAGAATCCACAACTGTGGTCCCCCAGTCTAACATACCCATACCCCTACAGTACCCTACCCAGAATCCCCCATTGTAGGTCCCCCCAGCTACAGGACCCCCTATGTCTACCAGAATCCCCCACTGTACACCCCCCAGTTAACAGGAACCTCTACACACTACCCGAATCCCCCACTGTACATCCCCCAGCTAACATACCCTACACTACCCAGAATCCCCCACTTATATCCCCCAGCTAACAGGACCCCTACACTACCCAGAATCCCTCCTGTTACATCCCCAGCTAACAGGACCCTACACTACCCAAATCCCCCACTACATCCCCCAGCTAACAAACCCTACAGTACAACTACCCCAGAATCCCCCACTGTAGGTCCCCCCAGCTAACGACCCCTATCCCTACAGTACACTACCCAGAATCCCCCACTGTAGGTCCCCCCAGCTAACAGTACCCCTACAGTACACTACCCAGTAATCCACCACTTAGGTCCCCCCTAACTGGACCCCCTACCCCTACATTACACTGCCCAGAATCCACAACTGTTTGGTCCCCCAGCTTACAAGGACCCCCACCCCTACAGTACCTACCCCAGAATCCCCCACTGTAGGTTCCCCAGCTAACAGAACCCTATAGTACACTACCCCGAATCCCCACTGTAGGTCTCCAGCTACAAACCACCCCCTACCCCTACAATACCACTGCCCATAATACCCCACTGTAGGTCCCCCAGGACATACCCCCTCCCCTACATACGTGCCCAAATCCTCCACTGTATTCCCCCCCAGCTAACAGCAACCCCCTACCCCTACATACCTACCCAAATCCCCAACTGTAGGTTCCCAGCTAACAGGACTCCCTATCCCTACAGTACACTACCCAGAACCCCCCACTTAGGTCCCCAGACACAGAACCCCCTACCCCACGTACACACTACCCAGAACCCCCACTGTAGTCCCCCAAGTAACAGGACCCCCTATCCCTACAGACACTACCCAAACCCCCCACCTGTAGGTCCCCAAGCTAAGACGAACCCCTACCCTACATACCTACCCCGACTCCCCACCACTGTAGGTAATCCCTCTAACAGTACTCCCTACCCTACAGTACACTACCCAGAATCCCCCCACGTTAGGTCCCCCTATCTAACAGGACCCCCTATCCCTACAGTACACTACCCCAGCATCCCCCGCACTGAAGGTCCCCCAGCTCACAGGACACCCCTACATAACTGCCCAGAATCCCCCCACTGTAGTCCCCCACAAACAGACCCCCCTAATCCCCCACTGGTTATGTTGCCTCCAGCGTGTTTACTGTCTGAGTTTGACTTTTTTTCCTCCATTATGTTTCTAGAAAATAAAATGTTTCTATTTGTACAAACTTTACATAGCAGTTTTGTTTTAATTATTACCAACCAGTTGTGAATTGCTGCAAGCCTTCCTCAGCAATATAAAATCATCCAATGATTTTACCTGGCATTTTTGGTTGGCTCACTGCTAAAGTGCTGGTATTAGAAACACGCAGGCCATTGGTCACATGGTTTGAAATCCCCAGACTTGTTTTACCAATGAATATCTGTAATCCCCTCCTTCTCTCCTGCTCCATAGATGGCAACATGGCAATCCCTCTTTATTTCCTTACCATGATATAGCTTTCTAGCTTTACAGATAACTGCCCTCTGCTCTAAAACTCAACCTTTATACCATTTCGCAGTTGTAATGTTGCCCCTAACAGCTATGTGGTTTAGTGCTTGCCCCAGTGCACTAGTAGTGCACTAATTCACTAGCTTTTTCATTATTAAAGACCAGTTTAGGATTTAGTTATCAGCGCACAGTGGAATTGTAGGACGATGGCTCTATGGTAATGTCCTCTGTCACATGATTTGGTTTCATGGTGAAATTTGATGAAAAAGCACATTCCATTGAGATCATCAAGCAGAGTTGATTTCGAGTGAGTCCCGTAAGTATGAATGCTGTTATCTTGCTAATGGAAATGTTTTCATTACCTTAATACCTAAAAGGTTTTGTGATTATAAATAGATGGATTGAGGATGTGTTTAAAGTCTTTGCATTAGAGCAAACTTTTAGCAGTGTAGGACATGGGAGATGCATGTTGTTTGACTGAAGTAGCCATTTAAATGGGGATAGTCCAAAGTCAATCCCTGATTCTCCCATAATTAACCTGTGCAGAGAGAGAAATTCAGTCCTTGATCTTTTCTCCCATAATTTACTTATTAGGTTCTCCAAAATTATGTTGTGGTAGAGAGAGAAATTCAACCATTGATGCTTTTCTCCCATAATTCACCTGTTAGGTGCTCCCACAATCTGGTAGAGAGAGAAATTCAAACTTTGATTCTTTCTCCCATAATTCACCTGTTAGGTTCTCCCACAGTCTAGTATAGTTGAAATGTAATTGAGGGGAACTGTGGTCTTCAAACAAGTTGAGTTTAAATAAGGACAGTTTCCTACCTTTAAAACGAGCCATCAACCACCCCTCTACGTGCTCCACAGCTCAGATATAAAAAAATAACTGACCAGAAAGTTAATGGGTGGGAGGCGGACATATGGCATCCCTAAGGCTGCTCCTGCACAGTGCCACGGGCGACACAGCCTCAGACTCCCTCAGTGTGTGAGGGAGACAGGAAGTCCCTCCCTCTCCCTGCTGTGTGAAGGAGCTGCAGAGAAGGTAAGGGAGTCTACAGTCCTTCTCTCCCACTAGGTAAAAACAGTCTTTTCAGGCAGAGTTCACACCACAGAGTTTGCCAAATTCTGTTCTACTTTTTATGCATCAGACGGCTTCTCATAATGATCAAATGCGGTTTTCTGCTGTGAATATAAATTTGACAGTAGGTCAGTGTCTATATAGCGTCCTGCTGCTTCCTACATAATGGTGTTTTTTGGGTTTTTTTGTCAGAATCATGGAGAATTCTGAAGAACAGGAATGATGCAAGATCGCAGCATTTGATGCTAGCACCAAATCTTCTGAAAACAGCTTTGAAAGGTTAGTAAGAGGTTATATTTCTTTGCTTTTTTTGCTAGGCCACACTAGCGTGATTCTCGCTCGCTTCTGAACTTTGCGATCCTGAGCGTGAGAATTGCGTGCCAGTGCATTGCGGCACATCACAGCTCGTTATGGAGTGCTGTATTGCCATTTTTTGTGCAGATTGCATGTGCTCCAATAAAAGAATATAGGGAAAATTGCAGCGTAAAAGCACAGTAACAAGCTGCAATGCACACAAAAATGCAGTTGCAAGTGTTGCCATGGCCTAAGGAGTCACACACCTCACAATCTGATTGTACAATCTTACCACAATTGTGTAACCTAAAGCCCCCCTGCCTATTTATTAAAATGAGATTGCCCAATCAGGTTGTAAGGTACGGAGAAGCAGAGCAGGACTTTTCTAGTAGACTTTGAGAAGGTTTGGATAAAAAAAAAGGTTAAACAGGCGTCAACGAAAATGTGTATTTGTGTCTGTGTTGCACTTTAGACCCGGGAACGTGGACTTGAGTAAAGCTGCCAATGTGATTGTCGATCAGTCATTAAGAGATGCCACATTCAGCAAGGAGGCTGGGAAAATGTGCTATACGATTATCCTGGTAAGAAACTACAACATGATTTGACTAGAGGGTACATGGCACTATTCAATTGGGGTGAACATAGTGCCAAGCTTTGGCAAGTTATTAGTCATTCTGTTCACTTCTTCTACAGGCTGAGAGCAAGCAAACTGGACATAGCATTTTCCGGAGAGCCTATTGGACAGATTGCAGCAAAGTATCAAAACCTTAACGAGCTAAGAGCTCGCTCAGTGCAGGAGTGGTTTGCTATGTGAGCTTTATGTGCAACGTCTTTGACTATTTGAGGTGAGTAGAATGAATGGGCTGTGATTGGCTATTGGGTGCAAGGTTTATTGTTTAAAATTACAAGTAGCAGTAATAAATCTGGGTGTTCACCTCGTGCAAAGGTATGTCCCATGTACCTGCTCTTAAGGAAAAAGGACATATCTTTTGAAGATTATGATGTCAGCATCTTGCAAAGTAACATGATTTTTCAAAAGAGGTGTCAAGGAGCCATTTATGTTAAAATAAGAACCAGCCTCAATAGTGGTGGAGGGGTTCGACACCAACTGTCTGCCATGTACAATGCTGTTTTGACACCTTACCCTGGCAGTTTCGATAACACGCCTTAGCCTCAATGCATCCATATCTTGCACAATTCAGAAGTCCCTAACACCTGGCTGTGATATGCTAATTGGGACTTTCCAGGTTACTTATATTGCCAACAGATTCTTGTACAGTCATTCTAAATAGAGAAGAGCCAGTCGGATGACTAGCGAAACGTCTCAAGAACTAAAAGTCCAGATGATCTAACTGAAATACAACACATATCGGCAGAGATTAAAGGATAGTTGTACTCTACTCTCTACAACCTAAATAATACTCAGGTGAGGGCCTTAATTGATCAGCTGTTATAATACACTGAAGTTTTCCTCGCTGCTCTGGTCCTCTCTCAGCTACGATCAGTGACAGTCCACAATCTAACCAATGGGAAGACACGTTTCTTTGCAGAGTGTGTTTTCCTAATGGCTACATTGCAGACTGCAGAGACGAGCAGGAAGAGGACCAAAGCGGCAAGGAAACTTCATATAAGTATAGCAATGATGGGAAAAAGTGTTTATAGCCACTTTAACAACACAAGGCCTATCTCACTTTTGTGTTTCAGGTTAATACCATGCCAATGCTGGCTCTTGTCAACCCTGTTTATGACTGCTCTTTGAACTGGCACCCAGACATGCCTAAAAAAAGAAGAGGAGGTAAGTTAACCAATCTGCTGATTCTAAAGGGGGACAAAATCCTAAATCAGAAATACACACAAAACCCACATACTCTATTTTACCAAACCCTGTCTAACCCAGCAGCCACCTACAGAAATCTAAGACCACTAGACATGTTCATTCGTACGTACAGAACATGTGGAACTCCAAGGGGCCAACACAACTGGTTTGTGTGTCTTTGACCAGTATGTTATGCCCTGTGATTTATTGCTTAATTTCTTTTTTTTTTTGTTAGAATTTAGTTGTCCTTTACATTTCCATGTTCCTGTCTTGGTTCTGCTGACACCTATTACTCACCTGTTGTTGAAGGTAGTTGTTTTATTTGGTCCTTTATATATTTGCAGGTTGATTGCCTTGTTATGCAGTTGCATCGGGTCGAGAACAGCTGGAACAAGTGAATATGCAGCGAATGGACGAGCTTTTTTTCCCTGCTACGAGACAGCTTTCTCCTGCAGGGTGAGCTCAGCTCCATGACACAGCTATTGCTGCTTGAGATATCGAATTCAGGGCTGCCAGTTGGCGGATGACGGACCTGCAACAGAAATATTACTACAGTGGGTGTCAGAATGACATCAATTCTACATAAACTCTTTAGATGCCACAGTGCTGTGAACTTACTACCCCATTTTTTGAACACTTTGGGACACCAGCCTTGATTGCCACACAAGCACAACACCTTGTCTATACAAATGCTCTATTGTCCCGGAATGGGTTACATGTTTGCACTTTAGGACTCATCCGCTAAAGTTTTAGTAGCTTCTGCTTGTGGACTGGACCTGCCCTAGTTCCAAGAGAATGCATTACCTGGGATAGACAGGGTTTAATTCAGAGCTGGAAATAACAATGGATATCTTTAAAGGGGAACTGTGATCACAAAACAAATCCCTTGGGAATGAATGGCCTAACTGTACCTTTCAAAACATTCCATCAGTGACTCTGTACATTCAGGCATCAAGAAGTTAAGGCTGGGAAGATAAAAGTACTACCTCTCTCTCATACGTCACTCTAAAATGTGCGTGCTACCCCAGCTACCGTGCCTAGAAATACCAGATACCACCCATAATATAAAACACTCCTAGATAAGGGTGCACATTCCTTGAGAAGCGTTACATATTTTAGAATGAACGGAAGGGGAAGCAGTAATCATTAATGAAATCCTTTTTAGGGCTAGATTCCACAAGTGCGTTTTGCACTGTTCACACTTCCGTTTGCGTTGCTAATGCAATGCTACCAGGTAGTTCCCACTATGTGTGCATCGGTCTGGTCAGTTATTGGTTGAATGCGTGCAGACTTTCGTGTGGATCTCATATGTGCCAACAACATAGAAATGACCCACAACGCAGCACAGATGGAGTAACACCACATTGCAAAAATCCTGCATGCACTGCTGTGCGTGATAGTGGGACCTAGCCCTAATGCACTTCTTAAAGCCTGGTTATAAAAGACCATTAATGCATTGTTTGAAATGTATGGGGGAAAAGCTTTTATCTCCAAGGGACACATTTCCCCTTTAACAAAGGCCTTTCCTACTAGCCATAAATAAATAACTTTCAATTGTAGCTGGTGAAGTAGTTGGTGAAACAGATTTTATAAGGCAGTTTTCTACATTAAGTTATTACAGCTATCATTATTCTAGCAGCCTCCTGGATTGATCTAATTATGACGTACACCTAATAGCTAGAGCTTGTGTAGTAGGATACAATTAAGCACTCAAATACAAATGAGCTTGTGTTAATTCCTGTCTGCCCTGAGTCTTTTTATGTCTCATCTTGCAGCATGAAAGTCTTGGAATCCAGCACTTCCATAAAATCCGTACATGTTAATAATGCGCAGGAGATATGCATCTATGTGTTTACTGTTAACTAGGTCTCAGGTTCTCTTTTATAGAAATGTATTGACATTTGGTAGACTAGTGTCCAGTAAAGTAATACTTACACAGACAATTATTGGTCTCTGGGCAGAGAATTCTGGGACGCATTTTAAAGAGCACACAGCATGCACAAAGCCTCCTGTATTTGCTAGGAGAGATTACCCTTGTTTCAAATAAGTGTTTATAAAATAGTTTTTCTTCCTTATGATTGTATATTTTTTTTCCAAAAAAACATTGAATTCCTATTTGTGCAAAGACAGTGGAGTTTATGAAGCAATTTTATTATAAAGTTTTTTCATGTAACATTTCAAGACAGATGTCTCTACGTCTAGTAGCTGCGGGCACAATAAAAATAATGGATCATCAGACAGCACCACCTGCTGGATGGAGCCTCTGCTGTTATGCTGATGCTGCAAACATACCGAGTAGAGGTTAACAATTTCCTAGCAAACCAAACATGGAAACAATTCCACTGTTTTATGGTTAGTGGGAGTGCTGCTTGTCCATCACAACATAGGAGCATTCTTAGGGCTGATAGTGGGAATACCAAGTATAAGCTGGTTCATTTTAATAATACCCTGCTAACTGATAAAATCAGAGTTCCATACAGATCCATTATATAAATTTGTACATTTTCAGTTTAAATTGGAATAAGAACTTTGGCCGTGCAGTCCAGTCCAAGAGGAGATTTTATGAGTGATCATGAAAAAGTCAACACAAAGGGAAACCTTTTACCACCACCGAAAATGAGCAAAGCTCGATTTGCTTCGGCCATCTTGTGTAAATCGGTTTTTTTCTTACTACCTCTCCCTGTCCGTGGTAGGCCTCTAGCACAGCCTGTGACATCTTTTCGAACATCAGGGTCCGCGGTGTTTGTTCTCACGACATTCTGTGATTAACCACTTCATTGCTAGGAACCTCCGCCTGTTCTCTGTCAATGGGGTGGGGGACCTGAGAAAAAACAAAGGAACATTGGGGGGTAATATGTCTAACCCTGTGTTTATTTTTGTGCTTAATGGTTTAAGCAGTCAGGATTAAAGGGCATCAATAGTGAAAAATAGATTATTTTAAATTGACCATAACTGGAAACTATAATTCTTCCCAACCACCACTGTATCATTTTTTTGTTGAACTGCTCCCTATTTCTTTAGATATCCAATCTAAAACTTATCTAAAAATATTCAGCTGTCAATCAAGTTTTACTGTAGCTGGAATGGTGACAGATTTGTCAGTTGGAATGCTGTGTGCAGGATTGACAGTTAGTTCGAATGGAGTGGGAGTGGTTAAACAGGAGGGGGGAACTGCAACTAAATAAAATGTTGCTGGTTAAAGCATGCAGCAACACACACAAATCAGAATAAGCGCTACTTACATGTATTCCATGATAGATTAAGATGAGGCAAAGTCATTTTTCAGTATAGCGTCCCTTTAAGTGCTGCAAGGTCGTGGTTCCACTTGGAGATTAAAGGGTTTTTGTTTTTTCTGCACAATGTGTCCCTTAGGCCAAGGCAACACTATGCCAGAGGATAACGTGTGTGAAAAGCGTGAGTTACAACTTGTTTGAGCAGCGATCCACACAATATCCGCAATCTGAGCGCAGGTGATCCGCAGAAAAATAGTAATCGGATATCTCCGAAAACGGAAAGCAAGGCGCAGCCAATGCAATATGGCCACCCCATTGACAAGCGCTGAGATTACCAATGCTAACGTTGGATGTTGTCTAGCCCTTAGTGTGATACATCAATAGTAAAAACCAATAATAAAAGCAATGATGTAGTGCTTTTTATTCTTTTAATATTTGGTTTTAACTATTGATATTGATTATCCGATTTTTAACCATTAGACACACTTTTAAACTATATTATTATTTTGTCTATTACACTAAGGGACACAGTGTGCAGATACACAAAACCCAAGATACCTACATTTGGTGGTAGTTATTTTGTTGTGACCTGACAATCTAGTCACCAAGAATACCTGGTATGATTTGCCTCCTCTCAGATGCTTGTAAGGCCGATAATTGGCTGACAGTTCAGCAAGCCTGGTGGAAAATGTTGTAGGGTTACACTCTATGTTCATTCTCTCTTCCTCCGATGCTTTGTATATTTCTCTAACTGGCTCCTCTTTATTTGCTCTAATGTCTATAAAAGGAGTAGACGAAATGAAACTTCACATTCCCGTATTTATTAATTCTTTGATTTTTTACATGAAGATAAATTTTATACTGGGCAGCTAGGAAATATGTGAAAGCACATTTCCCCCCTCTAAAAGTATTACACATAAGAAATCAACCCCCGAACCCCATTTTTGCAAGTATTACAAAACCGGTGTGTTTTGGGGTCTATGTGTAAAGGTTCGTACCACCATGGATCACGGGGTGCGCACGGTGTGTATGATCACTGTTTCAGGCGATAATCATACCATGTATGGGCACTTTCTCAGCCAAAATGACCGCTCAATTGAAGATCTGCCCGGCCAGGCAACGATCCCCAACCAACCACCCATTTCGCCCAAGAAATGCCAACACGATTATTGCCCTTGATACACATCACACGACAGGGATCGGCAGTGTTTTTGTAGGGTGAACATGCCCTGTACTTTATTCTGTGGAATCTGCATAATAAGTTTCCATAAAATAACTAGATAACCATAAACCAAACCCCAAAGGAAGATTTAACGGGCCCACCGTAACCCCAAAATCAGTTTTTACGGTAAAAGTGTAGTAACTATGGGCACCGTGAGTTTTTAAAACTCATTTAGGGCCTTAAGACACTTAAAGAAAAACAACCAACCTTGCTCTAATTAGACCGCGCTAGAATCTTATCACCTCCTTTCATCATCATGTTGGTGAATTTACTGAAATACCAAGCACCAAATGACATGACTTAGAACCTCGCAGCAGTGTACATTTCTATTACTGATCCAGAATATATCACACGACAAATACACAGAACAGTAAAGTAAAGCCTGTGTACAGAAAAGTATTACTAATAAGATACATCAGAAAACTAAATATTATTAAAGGACAATTATACTCACCTCCCCCTCTGTCCTTTCCCTCCACTCCTGCAGAGTACCCAGGGTGAAGACCTAAAACGCTAAGTCCTCACCTCCGGGTACATTACAAAAGTCCTGCACTACTTACTTGTAATCTCCCTCGTCGCTCCGGTTTGATCTCCCCACTGCAGCTCTGAGTGACAGGTTTAGGCAGCCAATGGGAAACCGCGCTCTGCAAGGAGGTGTGTCTTCCCATTGGCTGCCTCCCGGACTGTCACTCTCCTCACTGACAGGTCTCAGTCTCTCTCCTCACTGACAGGATCAATCTCTTCCTGGTTTCTCCTGCACTGAGCATGTGCCAACCACAGATTGAAGGAGGAACTAGTATTTGTGTCCACAGATTCAGAACCTCCCATCCCCCTAAAGTTCTGATCATTGATTTCTTCATATCTTGGGCTGTCAGCACGTAGAGAGGTGGTTGATGGCTAATTTTCATATAAATTAATTGTTTAGGACCACTGTTCCCCTTTAATCAGAATGGATAAAATCTAAATGTCTTCTTTTATGGTTATGAAGTTTTAAAACATGCAGCAGACACACACTTCCTTTCTAAAATGCAGCTCAAAAGCCAATTTAACGTTTATACTTAAACTTTCCTTACATTTCACTTACTGCGTATGTATGATTGCTATGTTTACTAAGTAATAGGATATAACGTTTTTACCTTATAGTTGGGTCTTGAATACAGAGCTTGTCCACATTAGAAGAGCTGCTTTGATTGGTCGAACACGTTTTTGTTCCTGTTCTGCCCGCTCCTGCTCACTCATTTCCTCCAGGAGCGCTGGTAAAATTCCTTATCTGTTTCGGGATCCAAGTATTGTGGGTTATACCTGACCATCGTACCTGTGTCAGACTAGAGGAGAGCAATTGAAAATGAATGTAGAAAAAAAATCTAATTATATAATTATAAAACCTAAATTCTAGTCTGTACCCCTGGTGTTACCCTCTGACTGAGTCTGTGCCCTCCTTCCCTTGGTGTCACTCCATTGAGTCTGTGCCCTGCTTCCCTTGGGGTTACCCTCTGACTCAGTCTGTGCCCTCCTTCCCTTGGGGTTACTCTCTGACTGAGTCTGTGCCCTCCTTCCCTTGGGGTTACCCTCTGACTTAGTCTGTGCCCTCCTTCCCTTGGTGTCACTCATTGAGTCTGTGCCCTCCTTCCCTTGGTGTCACCCTTCTGACTGAGTCTGTGCCCTCCTTCCCTTGGGGTTACCCTCTGACTGAGTCTGTGCCCCCTTCCCTTGGTGTCACCCTTCTGACTGAGTCTGTGCCCCTTCCCTTGGTGTCACCCTCTGACTGAGTCTGTGCCCTCCTTCCCTTGGTGTCACCCTTCTGACTGAGTCTGTGCACTCCTTCCCTTGGGTGTTACCCTCTGACTGAGTCTGTGCCCTCCTTCCCTTGGTGTCCCCCTCTGACTGAGTCTGTGCCCTCCTTCCCTTGTGGTCACCTCTTCTGATTCTGTCCCTCCTTCCCTTGTGTCAACCCTTCTGACTGAGTCTGTGCCCTCCTTCCCTTGGTGTCACCCTCTTGACTGAGTCTGTGCCCTCCTTCCCTTGGTGTCCACCCTTCTGCCTGAGTCTTTGCCCTCCTTCCTGGTGTCACCCTTCTGACTGAGTCTTTTGCCTCCTTCCCTTGTGTGTCACCCTTCTGACTGAGTCTGCCCCTCCTTCCCTTGGTGTCACCCTCTGACTGAGTCTTTGCCCCTTCCCTTGGTGTCACCCTCTGACTGATTCTGTGCCCTCCTTCCCTTGGTGTCACCCTCTGACTGAGTCTGTGCCCTCCTTCCCTTGTGTCACCCTTCTGACTGAGCTTTGCCCTCCTCCCTTGGTGTCACCCTCTGACTGAGTCTGTGCCCTCCTTCCCTTGGTGTCACCCTTCTGACTGAGTCGTTGCCCTCCTTCCCTTGGTGTCACCCCTCTGACTGAGTCTGTGCCTCCTTCCCTTGGTGTCACCCTTCTGACTGAGTCTGGCCCTCCTTCCTTGGTGTCACCCCTCTGACTGAGTCTGTGCCCTCCTTCCCTTGGTGTCACCCTCTGACTGAGTCTGTGCCCTCCTTCCCTTGGTTCACCCTTCTGACTGAGTCTGTGCCCTCCTTCCCTTGGTGTCACCTCTGACTGAGTCTGTGCCCTCCTTCCCTTGGTGTCACCCTTCTGACTGAGTCTTGCCCTCCTTCCCTTGGTGTCACCCTTCTGACTGAGTCTTTGCCCTCCTTCCCTTGGTGTACCCTTCTGACTGAGCTTTGCCCTCCTTCCCTTTGTCACCCTCTGACTGAGTCTGTGCCCTCCTTCCCTGGTGTCACCCTCTGACTGAGTCTGTGCCCTCCTTCCCTTGGTGTCACCCTTCTGACTGAGTCTTTGCCCTCCTTCCCTTGGTGTCACCCTCTGACGAGTCTGTGCCCTCCTTCCCTTGGTGTCACCCTTCTGACTGGAGTCTTGGCCCTCCTTCCCTTGGTGTCACCCCTCTGACTGAGTCTGTGCCCTCCTTCCCTTGGTGTCACCCTTCTACTGAGTCTGTGCACTCCTTCCCTTGGTGTCACCCTTCTGACAGTCTGTGCACTCCTTCTCTTTGGGTTACCCTCTGACTGAGTCTGTGCCCTCCTCCCTTGGTGTCACCCCCTGACTAAGTTGTGCCCCCTTCCCTTGCTGTTACACCTGACTGAGTCTGTACTATTTACCCCATATCATTATATAATACCATGTCATCCCGCCCTTAATCGGTTAACCACAATTTCCCAGTGGGCGCCGCCATTTTCAGCAGCGCGTTCCCGAGAGCCTGTGGCAGTCACGTGGCCTGATAGAATCTCGCGAACTGTTAATCTGGGCGTGGCATGGCCCGGCAATATGGCGGACAGTGATGGAGAGACTCTGGAATCCTGGCTAAGTGAGTAACCAGCGACCTCGGGGACGTTAACAGTTTTGTACCGACACCTCATAGGCTGGACGGTGTCACCGTGTACCGGAACCTTTAATGTCACTTACCGACCCTAATAACATGAACCGACCAATGGATCATCTGTTACTACCCAGATTTACCCAGCATCCCCCTAACTGACTCTCTCTCTCTCCTCACTGACAGGTCTCAGTCTCTCTCCTCACTGACAGGTCTCAGTCTCTCTCCTCACTGACAGGTCTCAGTCTCTCCTCACTGACAGGTCTCAGTCTCTCTCCTCACTGACAGGTCTCAGTCTCTTCCTCACGACAGGTCCAGTCTCTCTCCTCACTGACAGGTCTCAGTCTCTCTCCTCACTGACAGGTCTCAGCTCTCTCATGCAGTCTCATCCTCCTCCTCCTACTGACATCGCTCCCTCACTGACAGGTATCAGTCTTTCCTCACTGACAGTCTCTTTCCTCACTGACAGGTCTCAGTTTCTCCTCACTGACAGGTCTTCAGTCTCTTCCTCACTGACAGTCTCTTTCCTCACTGACAGTCTCTTTCCTCACTGACAGGTCTCAGTTTCTCCTCACTGACAGTCTCTCTCCTCACTGACAGGTCTCAGTCTTTCCTCACTGACAGTCTCTTTCCTCTGACAGGTCTCAGTTTCTCCTCACTGACAGTCTCTCTCCTCACTGACAGGTATCAGTCTCTCTCCTCACTGACAGGTCTCAGTCTCTCTCCTCACTGACAGGTCTCAGTCTCTCTCCTCACTGACAGGTCTCTCTCTCCTCACTGACAGGTGTCAGTCTCTCCCCTCACTGACAGGTGTCAGTCTCTCTCCTCACTGACAGTTCAGTCTTTCCATCACAGACAGGTCTCAGTCTCTCCTCACTGACAGTCTCTCTCCACACACAGGTCTGACTTTCCTCACTGACAGTCCTCTCTCCTCACTGACAGGTCTGTTTTTCTCACTGACAGGTCTCATTCTCTCTCTCACTGACAGGTATCAGTCTCTCTCCTCACTGACAGGTCTCAGTCTTCCTCACTGACATTCTCTTTCTCTCCCTGACAGGTCTCAGTTTTCTCCCACTGACAGTCTCTCTCCTCACTGACAGGTATCAGTCTCTCTCCTCACTGACAGGTCTCATCTCTCTCCTCCTGACGGTCTCAGTCTCCTCCTCCCTGACAGGTCGTCTCCGTCTCTCTCACTGACAGGTGTCAGTCTCTCCCCTCACTGACATGGTCAGTCTCTCTCCTCACTGACAGGTGTCAGTTCTTTCGTCATCACAGACAGGTCTCAGTCTCTCCTCACTGACAGTCTCTTCTCCTCACTGACAGTCTCCTCTCTCCTCACTGACAGGTCTCAGTCTCTCTCTCCCCCTCACTGACAGTCTCAGTTCTCCCCCTCACTGACAGGTCTCAGTCTCTCTCTCACTCACAGGTCTCAGTCTCTCTCACTCACAGGTCTCAGTCTCTCTCCTTACTGACAGGTCTCAGTCTCTCTCCTCACTAACAGGTCTCAGTCTCTCTCCTCATTGACAGGTGTCAGTCTCTCCCCTCACTGACAGGTGTCAGTCTCTCTCCTCACTGACATGTCTCCGGTCCTCTCTCCTCACTGACAGTCTCTCTCTCTCACTGACAGTCTCAGTTTTCCTCCTCACTGACAGTCTCAGTCTCTCTCCTCACTGACGTATCAGTCTCTCTCCTCACTGACAGGTCTCAGTCTTCTCACTGACAGTCTCTTTCCTCACTGACAGTCTCAGTTTCTCCTCACTGACAGTCTCTCTCCTCACTGACAGGTATCAGTCTCTCTCCTCACTGACAGGTCTCAGTCTCTCTCTCCTCACTGACAGGTGTCAGTCTCTCCCCTCACTGACAGGTGTCAGTCTCTCTCCTCACTGACGGGTGTCAGTCTTTCCCATCACAGACAGGTCTCAGTCTCTCCTCACTGACAGTCTCTCTCCTCACTGACAGTCTCTCTCCTCACTAACAGTCTCTCTCCTCACTGACAGTCTCTCTCCTCATCGTGACAGGTCTCAGTGCTCTCCCCCTCACTGACAGGTCTCAGTCTCTCTCCTCACTCACAGGTCCAGTCTCTCTCCTCACTCACAGGTCTCAGTCTCCTCTCCTTACTGACAGGTCTCAGTCTCTCTCTCTCACTAAAGTCTCAGTCTCTCTCCTCACTGACAGGGTCAGTCTCTCTCCCCTCACTGACAGGTGTCAGTCTCTCCCCTCCTGACAGTTCTCTCTCCCCTCACTGACAGGTCCTTCTTCTCCTCACTGACAGTCGCTAAGTCAGAGGGTAACCCCAAGGGAAGGAGGGCACAGACTCAATGGAGTGACACCAAGGGAAGGAGGGCACAGACTCAGTCAGAGGGTAACACCAGGGGAAGGAGGGCACAGACTCAATGGAGTGACACCAAGGGAAGGAGGGCACAGACTCAGTCAGAGGGTAACACCAGGGGTACAGACTAGAATTTAGGTTTTATAATTATTATATAATTAGATTTTTTTTTCTACATTCATTTTCAATTGCTCTCACTCTAGTCTGACACAGGTACGATGGTCTAGGTATAACCCACAATACTTGGATCCCGAAACAGATAAGGAATTTTACCAGCGCTCCCTGGAGGAAATGAGTGAGCAGGAGCGGGCAGAACAGGAACAAAAACGTGTTCGACCAATCAAAGCAGCTCCTTCTAATGTGACAAGCTCTGTATTCACTGACCCAACTATAAGGTAAAAACTGTTATATCCCTATTACTTAGTAAAACATAGCAATCATACATAGCAGTAGTGAACTAGTAAGGAAAGTTTAAGTATAAACGTTAAATTTGGCTTTTGAGGCTGCATTTTAGAAAGGAATGTGTGTGTCTGCTGCATGTTTTAAAACTTCATAACCATAAAAGAAGACATTTAGATTTTTTATCCATTCTGATTAAAGGGGAACAGTTGTCTCTAAACAAATTGAAAATTAGCCATCAACCACCTCTCTACGTGCTGCACAGCCCAAGATATGAAGAAATCACTGATCAGAACTTTAGGGGGATGGGAGGTTCTGAATCTGTGGACACAAATACTAGTTCCTCCTTCTAATCTGTGGTTGGCACATGCTCAGTGCAGGAGAAACCAGGAAGAGATTGAATCCTGTCAGTGAGGAGAGAGACTGAGACCTGTCAGTGAGGAGAGTGACAGTCCGGGAGGCAGCCAATGGGAAGACACACCTCCTTGCAGAGCGCGTCTTCCCATTGGCTGCCTCACAACCTGTCACTCAGAGTGCCAGTGGGGAGGATCAAACCGGAGCGACGAGGGAGATTACAAGTAAGTAGTGCAGGACTTTTGTAATGTACCCGGAGGTGAGGACTTAGCGTTTTAGGTCTTCACCCTGGGTACTCTGCAGGAGTGGAGGGAAAGGAACGAGGGGGAGGTGAGTATAATTGTACTTTAATAATATTTAGTTTTCTGATGTATCTTATTAGTAATACTTTTCTGTACACAGGCCTTTACTTTACTGTTCTGTGTATTTGTCGTGTGATATATCTGGATCAGTAATAGAAATGTACACTGCTGCAGAGTTCTTAAGTCATGTCATTTGTGCTTTGGTATTTCAGTAAATTCACCAACATGATGATGAAAGGAGGTGATAAGATTCTAGCGCGGTCTATTATGAGCAAGGTTGGTTGTTTTTCTTTAAGTGTCTTAAGTGCCCTAAATGAGTTTTAAAAACTCACGGTGCCCATAGTTACTACACTTTTACTCGTAAAAACTGATTTTGGGGGTTACGGTGGCCCGTTAAATCTTCCTTTGGGGTTTGGTTTATGGTATTCTAGTTATTTTATGGAAACTTATTATGCAGATTCCACAGAATAAATGTACAGGGCATGTTCACCCTACAAAAACACTGCCGATCCCTGTCGTGTGATGTGTATCAACGGGCAATAATCGTGTTGGCACTTTCTTGGGCGAAATGGGTGTTCGGTTGGGGATCGTTGCCTGGCCGGGCAGATCTTCAATTGAGCGGTCATTTTGGCTGAGAAAGTGCCCATACATGGTATGATTATCGCCTGAAACAGCTGTTCATACACACCGTGCGTACCCGTGATCGCATGTGTGTACGAACCTTTACACATAGACCCCAAACACACCGGTTTTTGTAATACTTGCAAAAATGGGGTTCGGGGGTGATTTCTCTATGTGTAATACTTTTGTAGAGGGGGAAATGTGCTTTAACATTATTTCCTAGCTGCCCCAGTTATAAAATTTATCTTCATGTAAAAAATCAAAGAATTAATAAATACGGGAATGTGAAGTTTCATTTCGTCTACTCCTTTTATAGACATTAGAGCAAATAAAGAGGAGCCAGTTAGAGAAATATTACAAAGCATCGGAGGAAGAGAGAATGAACATAGAGTGTAACCCCTACAACATTTTCCACCAGGCTCTGCTGAACTGTCAGCCAATTATCGGCCTTACAAGCATCTTGAGAGGAGGCAAATCATACCAGGTATTCTTGGTGACTAGATTGTCAGGTCACAACAAAAATAACTACCACCAAATGTAGGTATCTTGGGTTTTGTGTATCTGCACACTGTGTCCCTTAGTGTAATAGACAATATAATAATTATAGTATTAAAAGGTGTCTAATGGTTAAAATCGTGATACATCAATATCAATAGTTAAAACCAAATATTAAAAGAATAAAAAGCACTTACATCACTTGCTTTTATTATTGGTTTTTACTATTGATGTATCACACTAAGGGCTAGACCACACTTCCACCGTTAGCATGTGGTAATCTCAGCGCTTGTCAATGAGGGTGGCCATATTGCATTGGCTGCGCCTTGCTTTCCGTTTTCGGAGCATATCCGATTACTATTTTTCTGCGGATCACCTGCGCTCAGATTGCGGACTATTGTGTGGATCGCTGCTCAAACAAGTTGTAACTCACGCTTTTCACACACGTTATCCTCTGGCATAGTGTTGCCTTGGCCTAAGGGACACATTGTGCAGAAAAACAAAACCCTTTAATCTTCCAAGTGGAACCACTGACCTTGCAGCACTTAAAGGGACGCTATACTGAAAAATGACTTTGCCTCATCTTAATCTATCATGGAATACATGTAAGTAGCGCTTATTCTGATTTGTGTGTGTTGCTGCATGCCTTTAATCCAGCACACATTTTATTTAGTTGCAGTATCCCCCCTCCCTGTTTAACCACTCCCACTTCCATTCGAACTAACTGTCAATCCTGCACACAGCATTCCAACTGACAAATCTGTCACCATTCCAGCTACAGTAAAACTTGATTGACAGCTGAAATATTTTTAGATAAGTTTTAGATTGGATATCTAAAGAAATAGGGAGCAGTTCAACAAAAAAATGATACAGTGGTGGTTGGGAAGAATTATAGTTTCCAGTTATGGTCAATTTAAAATAATCTATTTTTCACTATTGATGCCCTTTAATCCTGACTGCTTAAAACCATTAAGCACAAAAATAACACCAGTGTTAGACATTTACCCCCCAAATGTTCCTTGTTTTTTTTCCAGGTCCCCACCCCATTGACAGAGAACAGGCGGAGGTTCCTAGCAATGAAGTGGTTAATCACAGAATGTCGTGAGAACAAACACCGCCGGACCCTGATGTTCGAAAAGATGTCACAGGCTGTGCTAGAGGCCTACCACGGACAGGGAGAGGTAGTAAAGAAAAAACACGATTTACACAAGATGGCCGAAGCAAATCGAGCTTTTGCTCATTTTCGGTGGTGGTAAAAGGTTTCCCTTTGTGTTGACTTTTCTCATGATCACTCATAAAATCTCCCTCTGGACTGTACTGCACGGCCAAAGTTCTTATTCCAATTTAAACTGAAAATGTACAAATTTTATATAATGGATCTGTATGGAACTCTGATTTCTATCAGTTAGCAGGGTATTAAAAATGAACCAGCTTATCACTTGGTATTCCCACTATCAGCCCTAAGAATGCTCCTATGTTGTGATTGGACAAGCAGCACTCCCACTAACCATAAAACAGTGGAATTGTTTCTCCATGTTTGGTTTGCTAGGAATATTGTTAACCATCTACTCGGTATGTTTGCAGCATCAGCCATAACAGCAGAGGCTCCATTCCAGCAGGTGGTGCTGTCTGATGATCCATTATTTTTATTGTGCCCGCAGCTACTAGACGTAGAGACATCTGTCTTGAAATGTTACATGAAAAAACTTTATTAATAAATTGCTTCATAAACTCCACTGTCTTTGCACAAATAGGAATTCAATGTTTTTTTGGAAAAAAAATATACAATCATAAGGAAGAAAAACTATTTTATAAACACTTATTTGAAAAACAAGGGTAATCTCTCCTAGCAAATACAGGAGGCTTTGTGCATGCTGTGTGCTCTTTAAAATGAGCTCCCAGAATCCTCTCTGCCCAGAGCACCAATAATTGTCTGTGTAAGTATTACTTTACTGGACACTAGTCTACAAAAATGTCAATACATTTCTATAAAAGAGAACCTGAGACCTAGTTAACAGTAAACACATAGATGCATATCTCCTGCGCATTATTAACATGTACGGATTTTATGGAAGTGCTGGATTCCAAGACTTTCATGCTGCAAGATGAGACATAAAAAGACTCAGGGCAGACAGGAATTAACACAAGCTCATTTGGATTTGAGTGCTTAATTGTATCCTACTACACAAGCTCTAGCTATTAGAGTGCTAGTCATAATTAGATCAATCCAGGAGGCTGCTAGAATAATGATAGCTGTAATAACTTAATGTAGAAAACTGCCTTATTAAAATCTGTTTCACCAACTACTTCACCAGCTACAATTGAAAGTTATTATATTTATGGCTAGTAGGAAAGGCCTTTGTTAAAGGGGAAATGTGGTCCCTTGGAGATAAAAGCTTTTCCCCCATACATTTCAAACAATGCATTAATGGTCTCTTTATAACCAGGCTTTAAGAAGTGCATTAGGGCTAGGTCCCACTATCACGCACAGCAGTGCATGCAGGATTTTTGCAATGTGCGTGTTACTCCATCTGTGCTGCGTTGTGGGTCATTTCTATGTTGTTGGCACATATGAGATCCACACGAAAAGTCGTGCACGCATTCAAACCAATAACTGACCAGACCGATGCACACATAGTGGGAACTACCTGGTAGCATTGCATTAGCAACGCAAACCGGAAGTGTGAACAGTGCAAAACGCACTTGTGGAATCTAGCCCTTAAAAAGGATTTCATTAATGATTACTGCTTCCCCTTCCGTTCATCTCTAAAATATGTAACGCTTCTCAAGGAATGTGCCACCTTATCTAGGAGTGTTATAATTATGGGTGGTATCTGGTATTTCTAGGCACGTAGCTGGGGTAGCACGCACATTTTAGAGTGACGTATGAGAGAGAGGTAGTACTCTTTATCTTCCCAGCCTTAACTTCTTGATGCCTGAATGTACAGAGTCCACTGATGGAATGTTTGAAAGGTACAGTTAAGGCCATTCATTCCCCCAAGGGATTTGTTTTGTGATCACAGTTCCCCTTTAAAGATATCCATTGTTATTTCTCAGCTCTGAATTAAACCCTGTCTTATCCCAGGTAATGCATTCTCTTGGAACTAGGGCAGGGTCCAGTCCACAAGCAGAAGCTACTAAAACTTTAGCGGATGAGTCCTAAAGTGCAAACATGTAACCCATCTCCGGGACAATTAGAGCATTTGTATAGACAAGGTTTGTGCTTTGTAGTGGCTAATCAAGGCTGGTGGTCCCAAAGTTGTCAAAAAATGGGTAAAGTTCACAGCACTGTGGCATCTAAAGAGTTTATGTAGAATTGATGTCATTCTGACACCTCACTGTAGTAATATTTCTGTGCAGCGTCCGTCATCCGCCAACTGGCAGCCCTGAATTCGATTATCTCAAGCAGCAATAGCTGTGTCATGGAGCTGAGCTCACCCTGCAGGAGAAAGCTGTCTCGTAGCAGGGAAAAGAGCTCGTCCATTCGCTGCATATTCACTTGTTCCAGCTGTTCTCCGACCCGATGCAACTGCATAACAAGGCAATCAACCTGCAAATATATAAAGGACCAAATAAAAACAACTACCTTCAAACAACAGGTGAGTAATAGGTGTCAGCAGAACCAAGACAGGAACATGGAAATGTAAAGGACAACTAAATTCTAACAAAAAAAAAAAGAAATTAAGCAATAAATCACAGGGCATAACATACTGGCTCAAAGACACACAAACCAGTTGTGTTGGCCCCTTGGAGTTCCACATGTTTCTTGTACGAATATGAACATGTCTAGTGGTCTTAGATTTCTGTAGGTGGCTGCTGGGTTAGACAGGGTTTGGTAAAATAGAGTATGTGGGTTTTTGTGTGTATTTCTGATTTTAGGATTTTGTCCCCCTTTAGAATCAGCAGATTGGTTAACTTACCTCCTCTTCTTTTTTTAGACTGTCTGGATGTGCCAGTTCAAAGAGACAGTCATAAACAGGGTTGACAAGAGCCAGCATTGGCATGTTATTAACCTGAAACACAAAAGTGAGATAGGCCTTGTGTTTGTTAAAGTGGCTATAAACATTTTTCCCATCATTGCTATACTTATATGAAGTTTCCCTTGCCGCTTTGGTCCTCTTCCTGCTCGTCTCTGCAGTCTGCAATGTAGCCATTAGGAAAACACACTCTGCAAAGAAACGTGTCTTCCCATTGGTTAGATTGTGGACTGTCACTGATCGTAGCTGAGAGAGGACCAGAGCAGCGAGGAAAACTTCATGTAATTATAACAGCTGATCAATTAAGGCCCTCACCTTGAGTATTATTTAGGTGTAGAGAGTAGAGTACAACTATCCTTTAATATCTGCCCGATATGTGTTGTATTCAGTTAGATCATCTGGACTTTTAGTTCTTGAAGACGTTTCGCTAGTCATCCGACTGGCTTTCTCTATTTAGAATGACTTGTACAAGAATCTGTTGGCAATATAAGTACCCTGGAAAGTCCCAATTAGCATATCACAGCCAGGTGTTAGGGACCTTCTGAATGCAAGATATGGATGCATTGAGGCT
The DNA here is from genome assembly GCA_019447015.1 of Hymenochirus boettgeri. NCBI lineage: Eukaryota > Metazoa > Chordata > Amphibia > Anura > Pipidae > Hymenochirus > Hymenochirus boettgeri. The sequence continues at coordinate 14,273,903 of CM033476.1, read as the reverse complement.
AAGGCGTGTTATCGAAACTGCCCAGGGTAAGGTGTCAAAACAGCATTGTACATGGCAGACAGTTGGTGTCGAACCCCTCCACCACTATTGAGGCTTGGTTTCTTCATTTTAACATAAATGGCCTCCTTGACACCTCTTTTGAAACAATCATGTTACTTTGCCAAGATGCTGACATCATAATCTTCAAAGATATGTCCTTTTTCCTTAAGATGCAGGTACATGGGACATACCTTTGCACAGAGGTGAACACCCAGATTTATACTGCTACTTGTAATTTTACAAACAATAAACCTTGCACCCAATAGCCAATCACAGCCCATTCATTCTACTCACCCTCAAATAGTCAAAGACGTTGCACATAAAGCTCACATAGCAAACCCACTCCTGCACTGAGCGAGCTCTTAGCTCGTTACGGTTTTGATACTCTTGCTGCAATCTGTCCAATAGGCTGCTCCGGAAAATGCTATGTCCAGTTTGCTTGCTCTCAGCCTGTAGAAGAAGTGAACAGAATGACTAATAACTTGCCAAAGCTTTGGCACTATGTTCACCCCAATTGAATAGTGCCATGTACCCTCTTAGTCAAATCATGTTGTAGTTTCTTACCAGGATAATCGTATAGCACATTTTCCCAGCCTCCTTGCTGAATGTGGCATCTCTTAATGACTGATCGACAATCACATTGGCAGCTTTACTCAAGTCCACGTTTCCAGGGTCTAAAGTGCAAACACAGACACAAATACACATTTTCAGTTCACGCCTGTTAACCTTTTTTTTCATCCAAACCTTCTCAAAGTCTACTAGAAAAGTCCTGCTCTGCTTCTCCGTACCTTACAACCTGATTGGGCAATCTCATTTTAATAAATAGGCAGGTGCTTTAGGTTACACAATTGTGGTAAGATTGTACAATCAGATTGTGAGGTGTGTGACTACCTTAGGCCATGGCAACACTTGCAACTGCATTTTTGTGTGCATTGCAGCTTGTTACTGTGCTTTTACGCTGCAATTTTCCCTATATTCTTTTATTGGAGCACATGCAATCTGCACAAAAAATGGCAATCACATGCACTCCCATAACGAGCTGTGATGTGCCGCAATGCACTGGCACGCAATTCTCACGCTAGCGGATCGCAAAAAGTTCAGAAGCGAGCGAGAATCACGCTAGTGTGGCCTAGCAAAAAAAAGCAAAGAAATATAACCTCTTACTAACCTTTCAAAGCTGTTTTCAGAAGATTCTGGCTGCTAGCATCAAATGCTGCGATCTTGCATACTTCCTGTTCTTCAGAATTCTCCATGATTCCTGCAAAAAAAAAAAACACCATTATGTAGGAAGCAGCAGGACGCTATATAGACACTGACCTACTGTCAAATTTATATTCACAGCAGAAACCGCATTTGATCATTATGAAAAGCCGTCTGATGCATAAAAAGTAGAACAGAATTTGGCAAACTCTGTGGAACTGTGTGAACTCTGCCTGAAAAGACTGTTTTTACATAGTGGGAGAGGACTGTAGACTCCCTTACCTTCTCTGCAGCTCCTTCACACAGCAGGGAGAGGGAGGGACTTCCTGTCTCCCTCACACACTGAGGGAGTCTGAGGCTGTGCTCGCCAGTGGCACTGTGCAGGAGCAGCCTTAGGAATGCCATATGTCAGCCTCCCACCCATTAACTTTCTGGTCAGTTATTTTTTTATATCTTGAGCTGTGGAGCACGTAGAGGGGTGGTTGATGGCTCGTTTTAAAGGTAGGAAACTGTCCTTTAATTTAAACTCAACTTGTTTGAAGACCACAGTTCCCCTTCAATTACATTCTCAACTATACTAGACTGTGGGAGAACCTAACAGGTGAATTATGGGAGAAAAGAATCAAAGTTTGAATTTCTCTCTCTACCAGATTGTGGGAGCACCTAACAGGTGAATTATGGGAGAAAAGCATCAATGGTTGAATTTCTCTCTCTACCACAACATAATTTTGGAGAACCTAATAAGTAAATTATGGGAGAAAAGCATCAAGGACTGAATTTCTCTCTCTGCTACAGGTTAATTATGGGAGAATCAGGGATTGACTTTGGACTATCCCCATTTAAATGGCTACTTCAGTCAAACAACATGCATCTCCCATGTCCTACACTGCTAAAAGTTTGCTCTAATGCAAAGACTTCTAAACACATCCTCAATCCATCTATTTATAATCACAAAACCTTTTAGGTATTAAGGTAATGAAAACATTTCCATTAGCAAGTATACAGCATTCATACTTACGGGACTCACTCGAAATCAACTCTGCTTGATGATCTCAATGGAATGTGCTTTTTCATCAAATTTCACCATGAAACCAAATCATGTGACAGAGACATTACCATAGAGCCATCGTCCTACAATTCCACTGTGCGCTGATAACTAAATCCTAAACTGGTCTTTAATAATGAAAAGCTAGTGAATTAGTGCACTACTAGTGCACTGGGGCAAGCACTAAACCACATTAGCTGTTAGGGGCAACATTACAACTGCGAAAATGGTATAAAGGTGAGTTTTAGAGCAGAGGGCAGTTATCTGTAGAAAGCTATATCATGGTAAGGAATAAAAGAGGGATTGCCATGTTTGCCATCTATGGAGCAGGAGAAAGGAGGGGATTACAGATATTCATTGGTAAACAAAGTCTGGGGATTTCAACCTGTGAACCAATGGCCTGCGTGTTTCTAATACCAGCACTTTAGCAGTGAGCCACCAAAAAATGCCAGTAAAATCATTGGATGATTTTATATTGCTAGAGGAAGGCTGTCAGCAATTCACACTGGTTGGTAAATAATAAAACAGAACTGCTATATGTAAAGTTTGTACACATAGAAACATTTTATTTTTCTAGAAACATAATGGAGGAAAAAAAGTAAACTCAGACAGTAAACAGCTGTAGGCAACAATAAACCAGTGGGGGATTAGGGGGGTCCTGTTTGCTGGGGGACCTACAGTGGGGGGATTCTGGGCAGTGTACTGTAGGGGGTCCTGTTAGCTGGGGGACCTTCAGTGCGGGGGATGCTGGGTAGTGTACTGTAGGGATAGGGGGTCCTGTTAGCTAGGGGACCTAACGTGGGGGATTCTTGGTAGTGTACTGTAGGGTAGGGAGTCCTGTTAGCTGGGAACCTACAGTGGGGGATTCTCCTGGGTAGTGTACTGTAGGGTAGGGTTCTGTTAGCTGGGGACCTACAGTGGGGGGGTTTCTGGGTAGTGTACTGTAGGGATAGGGGGTCCGTTACCTGGGGGACCTACAGTGGGGATTCTGGGTAGTGTACTGTAGGGGTAGGTGTTCTGTTAGCTTGGGGACCTACAGTGGGGGATTCTGGGTAGTGTACTGTAGGGAAGGAGTCCTGTTAGCTGGGACCTACAGTTGGGGATTCTGGTAGTGTACTGTAGGGGTAGGGGGTGCTGTTAGCTGGGGAAACAAGTGGAGGATTCTGGGCACTGTACGGTAGGGGTAGGGGTCCTGTTACCTGGGGACCTACAGTGGGGTCTAGTCGGGCATTGTATG